>WEIU01019323.1:110913-123876 GCA_013389925.1 Aegithalos caudatus
GGGGGGGGATATAAATTCCAGAATTTTTGTTTTATGGCTACAATTGATTTGAATTACAAGAGAAAACTGAGAAAGTTTTGTAAAGCATCCTTAAACACTCAGTCATAAATAGGATGGGAGCCTCAGTAGCAAGAGATCCCATCCTCCTCCTTCCTCTCTTTAAAGAGGGTGGTCTGGGACAAATAGATTTAAATGAGCTTGATGTGAGAGAATTAGCTAATAGGGGACATGCAGCAGAGCACTCTATACAGGCTGCATTTGCTGCTGGAATGGTTTGAAGTGAGAAAACTGAATTAATGCACTTTTAGTCTGGTTGAAATGTTTTTAAAATAAGAGAACAACACATTTTTTTTTCCTAGTGTAAGATTAGATGCACTCAGAGGTGAAAGGATGTAGTGCAGACCTGTGGTTCACTTATAAAATGTACCCAAGTATTTGTGTGAAGATTAGAGATAGGTAGGGATAGGTGCCTCTAGTGCACTTTGGGAAGGGACCAGATGTGCTTGGTAGAGGAAACGTGGACCTAGAAAAAAACCCTGTCCTGTGCTGAGGCAGGTATAAAGTCTAATTTGGCACAGTCAAAAGTGAGGAACAAATGGAAAATTTGATTTGTGACTAAATTAAGTTTTGTGTCTCTTTGTTCCTCATACACTTGTTTGTTGGGGTTTTTTGATTGTTTTTATTGGGGGAGAGACTGCAAAAGTCAGCATGTTTTAACGGAGAGTTATTTCAACTGAAAATGTTTTGATTGGAAGGTACCATCATCGTGGCACTTAGAAGTGTTGGTTCAGGTACCCTGCTCCATCACCAGCCATCACCTCCCCTGCCCTGCAGTGTGGGACACACCATCTGACCAGCTAGCTCAGGTCATAGGGCAACAGGAGGCTTTTTAGGTATGATTTTGAAAGAATTGAAAGAATTCACCAACTTGTTCACGACACTGCTCTGTTGCTCACTTCCCCACAGTGGGATGTGGGAGAGAATTAGAAATGTGTAAAAGGGAGAAATCTCATTGGGTTGGGTTGAGATAAAGACAATTTAATAGGTAAAGCAAAAAGTGCACGTGCAGAGAAAGCAAAACAAGGAATTCATGGGCAGCCACGTGTTCAGCCATCCTCAGGAAAGCAGGGTTCCATCATGCATTAACAGTGGCTTGGGAAGACAAACACCATCATTCCAAGCAGCCCCCTTCCTCCTTCTTCCCCAGCTCCATATTCTGAGCATGGCACACAAGTGTGAGGCACTGAGATATCCTCAGCATAGGCTTGTAGTAACTATAACTTAATTCATCTTGGTCCTATTCTAGAGTTTAAAAGACAAGCTAAATCAAAGCAGATGGACCCAAATGATGCACCTGGGAATTGGTGTAATTCCTGGAACAGTGGTGCCCTAGAGGGTATCCATCAACCAACATAATGACGATGGGGATCACTTGGATATTTACTACACACCTAATACACCTGGGAATGCTGGCTTAAGTGGGCTATTTTGGATTCCTTGGAAGGGGAGAAGGAGGGATACAGAAAGGTGGGGTGGGTTAAAGTGAGCCACTGTGAGTTATTGTGAGTAAGAGCCCTTTCCATTACAACAAATGAGCACTGTAATGAGATTCATTGAGGGGAGTTGTAGCTCTATTGTACTCCAGGCTTACTTAATAGATGAAGCTAACAAGACTAGAGATTAGAGTTGTCTGTTCTGTATGTCTGTATAGTATCCAGGCCAAAGAATTTCTTTCCACTGCACAGCTTTGTGTGCGACTCTTGGTTTTAGTGGTCTGGTTATCAGATGAAAATCATTCTTTTTGATATTTTGGAACTGGAGTCTTGGGTATTTATTTGGCTCATTTTTTTTGTCATGGATATAACAATACTGTGCATTGTTAGCTGGCATTAAACATATTTTGAATTTGTTAAGTTATAATATGTAAAAATCTTCCACCCAGGCTAGACTATGACAGTGTTTATGTCCTTTTGTCACTTACCTGTTAAACTTATTTTTGTGACGTCTACTTACCTTCATTGTACAGCTTTTCCCTCTTATGGATATTGTTTGAAACTCCACCACAGTCACTGTGTCCCTTTTTTTCTGAGGTATTAATGTTCTGTGTTTGCTGCAAGATAGAGGAAGGGATCCCATATAATTGCATTTTTGTACTTCCCAATTCTCCCCTGTGGTTGAACTGTTCCATATTGCAGCCCTCTGGATTTAACTTGCATTTTAATACAAAATAATAGGGGTGCTGCCTCAAAACATGGGGAAGATCTAGAAAAAAGAGGTGCAAAATCCTGTTTAGTTATTCTTGCTCAACCATGTCAGTCCAGTGGGGTGGGTACCACAAGTGTTATCAGCAGACACCTGTCAGGACCATTCTGTCAATGTCTGCATCACAGTAGGGGACATGAGTGAAATCATGCCCCCCAAAGTGTCTCTCCCTGTGATTTTTGAGACTATTCTTGCAGCTCAACCCACCAGCCACCTTCAGCTGTGATCTGTCTCTTCCCCGCCATCCTGCCCTGTTCCCCAAGCAAGCCTCTTTGTCCTTGCCCACTGCCCATTTACACCATTCCCAATCAATCTTCATTGAATGCCTGGGTACATCATTAACTTGTTTTCCGGCAAGGCACTTAACCCCCTCCACCCTGGAGCAGATCCATTACCTTGCCACCCTCCCGTGAGCGTCCACGCTCCTCGCGCCGTTAGCGCGGCACACGATCCATCACCCACATGGCTGGTTCTCTGCTCCTGGCCAAATTGGTGTGACGTTATCTGGGGCTTTTCACAAGGAGATATCCTGAGGAAAGGGCCCTGCTCAGGGAGTTTGTCTGCAGGTAAAACTCCTGCTGGCCCTGCTCCTCTCTGTTGTCACCCAGCAGACACAGGAGTCACGATGCAGCCCTTCCTTCTCCGTGGTCGTGGTTGGTCTTGGCGTGCTCTGAACCAGGGCTGGGCTTTGTGTAGGGCACATGATGCAGAATGCATCCAAATTTTGTCATTTCTCAAATTTACGCTTTTTCTACTATTTCCTGTATTATTATCCAGGCAAATTTGTACTTCTGATGAGTGTAATGGACGGTAGTTTTATACTTGGGTTGGTATCAGACCTGAAATCCAGAAAAAACAATCCCTCACTCTCATGAGTGGATAAATATTAGAAATATTCTTTTTTGCTTTCATCACTCTGGGGACCTTATTTTAGTCAATACTTTGCTCTGTTTATTTTTGATTTCTTCATGTTAGTTTCAATGGAAATTGAGCAGCTGAGGTAGTTCTTTTATTGCTGAAAAGCCTCTCAATAATTCTGAGTTGATAACCCAGAGTACAATCACTGATCTGACTTTGGTAATCACACGTCACATTATGATTACCAAGAAATAACTGAAGAGTGATTATGCAAATCCTGGAGTTCTAATTGGCTAATAATGACTTTAAGACAGAGTACAATGATTCATATGTTGTGTGTTTTTGAGGGAAAAAATCCAAAGTAATTATGTAAATGATTTGCCTGTAACAACTAGTCAGATGCAAAGCTTTGTTTGGATATGGAGGGCGCTCGGTAATGCATCAAAACTGGAGCATTCCTGTGATGCACAGAGACAGTTCCACTTCAAATGTGCTGTACTGTGGATAGGGACTGATTTCACTCCTTCTAGCCAACTATTATTTCTTGCACTATCCTCGAGGAAGCTAAAACAACCCTCCAAGCTCACATATATGCTTAAAGTGATTGTTTAGCTCAGGAGATAAATGGGAAAAGAAAAATTCCATTTTCTAGAGGATTGTAAAGAGATAATATAGTCCTTCTTCTCTTTTCTTTTCTGTTTAAGATTCTATGTCACTGCCAAATTTATTCACTATTAAAGATACTCTTCATTAGTAACCTTATAATAAAAGCCTCTCTTTAGCTTTTCTCCTGCCATGCTGTTATAGGACCTCTGGGCTCTCTTTGTAAATTCTACATGTCAGTCTTATTAACGCTGATTTTAAAAAATAATCCTTGTGTAGATTGTATTTTTTTTTTTTTTTTGAGATTCATCCAAGAAGTCACACTGAAGACCAATTATTGGCAGTTTGGTACAATTTCTGTACAAAGTATTAAGAATTGTAAATAACTTTCACAACCTTTTATTCTTCTTAAAATAAGCATAGTTTGGGTGATATCCTGGTGAATATAAAAAAATCACATGGGGTTTCTCTGGGGAAACATGCCTGGAGTAGGGAGCTGGAAGAAGATAGTGGTTTCATGATAGGCATGAAGAGATGGTTTAACCTTAAAGAGGTTTCAGCCAAGGCTCTGGTTGAGGGCGCTGTTCCCAAGTCTTCATGTGACTCACTGCTTGGATGCCCATTGTATATGTTTAATGGAAAATCTAGCTTTAATACAGGTGTATTCTCAATCCTAGCCCTTGAAAGTAGTGTGTTTGTACTGACTTCGTTGGTGCACTGCAGGCTTGATTCAGGGTAATGTGTTGGCTTTGTTGATCTGTCAGTCCTCTGTCTGTCTCTCTAGAATGGGAGAAACTCAGACCCACAGACAAGATGCACAAGAGAAGAGTGAGGCAACAAAGTCACCACATTCAGAATGTCTTCTGTACAGACAGAGACTTTGTTTTTATATTTATCCTAGATCAGAGTTTGGGCCTCTCCGTTCCCTCTCCGTGAACAACTTTACAACTTCTGTCTACACCTTCCAAAAAAGAGTTTCCACTTGCTATAATAAATCAGACACACAGATGTGAATCCTTAGAGGAGAAGATTAATTTATACATAGGAAACTGGTACCTTTTTAATGCTGCTGGTTGAGGGTATTGAATGTGAGAAGGAGAAGAGGAAGGAAGAGAAAAGGGGAACCTGTTCCCCAGGAAGGGCACTTGGGGGAAAAAGTGGTCTTTAAATGCCTGGAAAAAAAATGTTAAGGGAGAAGACAAGGAATAACAAAAAAATAATTAAAAAAAAAATTAAAAAAAGAGGGGAAAAAAAAAAAAAAGGTAGGTGTGGAAAGGTGGAGATCCAGAACATTGCAAAGCCCCTGCAGGCCAGTGAAGAAGTTTCTAGTGATTTAGTTTTGGTCTGACACACACTGAGCAGTTGAGCAATACCCTGACACTGATGTATCTGTCTGATGCAGAACTGGCAAGGTCAAAACATTTTGCAGGTTGGTCTGTGCTTTGCTGGATTGATTGTGGGTGTAGTCCTTGGATGTCAAAATTAATTTTATTTCAGTCTAAAACTTCCTCACTTTTTTTATGTTTAGGAAAAAAAGAGTCCAATTATTCCCAAGTGATGGTTGTAAGAGAATTGAGAATTTATCTACATTTTTTGGCTTCTCCATACAAAAATAATTCAGCATTTGGAAATTAAACATCCATGAAAATTTAATAGCTTTCATTTTTTACTGGAATGACACGTGTCATTTCACAGTTTAGTGGTAATGGAGAAGAGCAGAGATCTGGGAGTTTGTTGTGCAGACAGTGTACAAGCAATTTTATGCCTATTGTATCATGAGGGGGGCAGGACAGGATGTGCATATCCCATTTTCTTCCTGTAAGGCACCTGATGCCATGAAGTCTGTAGATTCTGTGAGATTATAGCCCTGTTCTTTGTGCCTTGGCCTCAAAAAGACAACTTCACCCCCTTTTCTGCCTGAGACTTTAAAGGGGACATACTTTCAACAATTTGGGCACTGACTCTGGCTGTCCTCTGGCTTGGCATTTGTGGGTAAGGGTGGATGTGGATATTCCAGTTGGGATTGGCAGGGCATTCTGTTCCCTCGGTGTTTGCTTTGCATAGGTATGAATAAATGTGCCAAATTTCAGATGTGAGTGATGTTCCTGGGGACTGTACTTCCCTCCCACAGGTGAAGATATTCAAAAATATAGAAGCCATCCATTTTCTGGATATTTTAAAGCAGGAGGAGGATGAAATGTCAGGACCCTGAAGCAAAGCAAACAGGGCTGCAAACATATCTCTAGACCATCCCACTCTGTAATCAAATTGTGCTCTTTTGATTGATCCACTCAGCCATGCCCAAGCAACTGTCTGCTGAATCAAATTCAATGCTGTGTGTGGCTCAGTCATGTGAAAATAGTGCCCTAAAAGCGATAAAGTTAAAAATTATAATGAAACCAAAGAAGAGTTTAAAACACAGCTTTTTTAGAAAATTGATAGGGGTACTTATTTCTTTTTTTACTTGTTGACCAGAATTTTGTTCTGACATAGGACTACACTTGAGATGCAAAATGCTAGTTTTTCAAAGCAGCAGCAAAGGTATTTAAATAAAGAAGTAGTTTTGGGGCATTGGCCATTAATTTGAAACATAAACAAAGGAAAAAGATGGAAATTAAAATGAGAGAAGTAGAAGAGCTGACTATTTCATTGTTGCAAAAAGGGTGAAGAGAAGATGACAGGGCTTGTGTGGAACTCCTATGCATAAAGTATTTTTGCACTGGCATGTTCTCCAAATTGGCCAGATCCCCTTCCCACGCCCTGCTTCCCAAATCTCACCCCATTCAGGCTGTGCTGCTGTGTGCCCATTTATTGTGTTCCACAGCGGTTATGTTTCAGTAATGCTGTATTTATGTCTCTGGCTTGGAAAAGTCTTTGGCTGAAAGTCACAATTTCAATGATGATTTTTTTTTTTTTTTTTTTTTTTTTTTTTTTTTTTTTTTTTTTTTTCCCCAGCTTGCCACTTAAAATATGATCAAGCATTACGGGTGAGCTACACAAAATTTTTTTCAGCGAACATTTGAAATCAGAGCAAAACCTGATTGTTCCATCTTATTAGCCACGTCTTGTTTGATGTAGCATGTTTTTCTAACCCGGTATCACTTCCATCTGAAGCTGCACCACAGAGAACACAAAGGTTTCAGTATTGAAGTTGAAGGAGCACTGAAGGGCATCTTACAAATGCTACTTTGTCACCTAGCAGGAGTTCTTGGAAATTTTTCAATGTTTTTCTTTTCTTTTGTGAACGGACATAAAGTGCCTCTTTCAAACCCAGCTAGGGTTTCATTCCTGCTTCTGTGATTCTCTGAGGTGCATTAGTTGAGGCTGGCAAACTTTTAGACTCCAGGGAATACAAAGCAAGATAATCAGTGCAAACTCAGTCCTTGCAGCAACTCTGTTTGGGTGGCTGAGTTTCCCGACAGGGGCTGGGGTAGGGGGGAGGAAAACTCCTGCCCTAAAGATGTGGAGGAGCGACAGAATTAAAGCAAGAAGAAATCCCTCATTTGTAAAAATCGGAATAAAGACAGAAAAGGATCCAGGGCCATTCAGAGACTGCTAGGAGCTGAGAAAGACACTTATGCAGGTTTGCCTCCCAGATTTTTGCTTCACTCTAAACTTTTATTTATGTGCCTTTTCCTGTGCCACTTTTACCAGTGTTTCTCGACAACACATTAACTTCCCTCCCGGTACAATAATCGACTCCAATCTGCTATTATCACGGAAATAGAAGAGGTAAAGTGCCTGTAATAGGATCCAAATCAAATCACTTTCACTTCAGCCGGCTTTTGCTGTGAAGCCGAAGATTCCCCAGGGAGATTCAATACAGAGAAACACCTGCAGACACAGGCTGAGGCCCGGAGATGATATAGAACACGACAGGCTGAGCTCTGCACTAGCATTTCCTTCCTTGCAAGCCGGTCACATTGGCAGTAATAACCAGAGGCAGGACCTGATAAAGTTGTGACTCATTGGCAAAGCCAGGATCTGACTTTCAGCTGATTTGACCCATCCTGAAGCAACACATCACTTGACAATTTACTGTAGAAACAGCTATAGTTAATTTTTTTTTTTTCCTGCCCCCCTGAAGCACTTGCCTTAGTCTTGAATGCTTTTGCATGAATCCCTGGTTGTGTTTAAGCTCAGTCCTGCCTGAAGAGAGAAAATATATCATCCTCTCCCAGAGGCTAGGAAAGGCCAGAGTAAATTGAATTTAATAAGCTTCAGGTTTAGGGGAAAATAAACCTAGAATCTTTCCTGTGGCATAGGGAACAACTTCAGCGAGGGTTGAAGATGGAAATACACATTTGCAGCCATGCACTGAAGGTTAGAGTCTCGATGCCTTGTTCCCTGTGAATATTAGTTTATTAATTCAAGTGCTTTCCCCCCACATCTATGTTTCGTGTTAGTACTTTTTAGGGATGCTAAGAGACTCTATGCCAGTTACATGCTATTATTTAATTTTGTGTTTATCTCAGGAAAACACTAATATCTTTGCTAGATGAAAGCAAATACAAGTCCTCTCCATAATTGTCACCTAAGATTTGACAGGTTTGGCCTTATCAGAGACATAGCAATAGTGGTAAAAAACAGCAAGAAAAACAAAGAAAAGCAATTATTCCTGAATTAAAACCCTGTTGGGAAATTTTAGGAGAATGGAGTTCAGCTGCCATTTTCACTTTAAAATATCTGCCAGTGACTCAGGTTGCTGCTGCAAATATTATTTAGTGGCTGACAGTACACAAAGTTCCTCATGTAGTGACTTTGGTGAGCACACACTGAGGCAATACCTTCATAAAACACAGCCTTAGCTCCCACCCCAATATAATTGGTAGTTCAAGGACAAGAAAGTTTTATAAAATTAGATTTAAACAGATTGGTATAAACTCAAAAGCAATAGACTAAGGGAAAAAATGGTGATAATTGTCAGTATTTTTGAAACTGGCTTCTTCTGGAAAGTGTTGTATGGTTTTTGATTGTGTCCTCTGTGGTGTTTGAGCACCTTTAGTGTATTAGGGAAAAAGAGTGAGAGACATCATGTAGAGTTTGCCCTTAGACTTCTTTTTTCTCATGGGGAAAATTGATTTTCACTAAAAGTATTGTTGATAAGGTTTAGTTAAAATATTTGCTGTAAGGCCGGGATTTTTCGTGGAGTGGCAAATGAAAATAACCATTTTTCCTCCTCTCCCACAGGCTTTTATTATAATATGAAAACTATTGTTTTTGTTGTTATTTTAGAAAAACCTTCTGAAAGAAAGGAACGCTGTTTGGAAATGTGTTTTCATTCCACATTACAGTCACATTAATGTGATGTAAAAAACCCCATATGTTAAATACTAACATGGGATCAAAACTCCTGCTGTGAGAGATACGGAAGTCACATTATCTTGTCAGCTCAAATGCACATTCTTAATTGCTAAATATGAGCCAGAATCCCATGTCCAAACATTTGCTCACTAGAAACCAAACCTTAATTTTACAGTTCAATTGCAGCTGCAACTCTAAGGGAGCTTGGGAAGCTCTAATGGAAAGGAGCAAAGTATTCAAATTACAGGGGATCAGAATTTGAGATGATAGTTTGCAAATTCAAAACTGAAAATATGGTGCTGATGTACAGTGAGAACATGGCAAACAGCATTGTCCAGCCTCTAATTAGATTTGGGAGCAGGTAGGGCATTTATAAACAAAATAAAAGAAAAACTGAGAGGGCTATCCAAGTATCTGTTTGTGGATGGAGTGTTAAATGATGAGAGATTTTTATTCTGAATAATTGAGGTTTTTTAGTTCTGTGTGCAAATCAAAGGTTCATGTACAGGAAAGCAGAGGCAAGGAGAAGAAGGGGAGGAAGGGAGGAATTAGGTCACTCTGTCAAAACATCTTTAGCTTGCCCTCATGAAGAAAAAGTTATATTCATTACAAAAATAATTTTTTTCAATATAAAGCTATATGAATTGTATGATCTGAAATAAAACACTTCCTGCAATTTTTAGGGCTTCCTTATATAGGAAAAAAAAAAGCAATAATTCAACTTTAGACTGAAAGCATCGCCTAATTGAGTGGAATTTTGTGAGTGTTTTGGTCAATCCAAACGTGCTTTATTCAGAATTTTAAAAAAAAATAAATTCTGGCCTCATCAGCTTCTTATGGTCATTGTTTTGAGAGAGGACCTTTGACTTGCAACTCCTTTGCAGGGGTTGCAGTGTGGCATTTGCCAGCTGTGAGAGCAGGGACGGAGCCGAGCGGCCGAGCGCTCCCAGGGATGCTCCGGGAGCTCCGTCCGTGGGAGCTCCCTGCCACAGCACCCGGCTCAAACACATCTTTCCCTCCTTCTCTCCCAAGTCTCGCTTTGCTGACCAAGAAAAATTAAAAAAATAAAAAAAAAATAAAAAAAAAACAAAAAAACAAACAAAAAAAACAAACAAAAAAAAAACAATAACAATGGGCTGGGAAAACAAGAAGAGGTATTTTTAGTAGCCGCCATCTGTTTTTTAAAAAGCAGCCAGAGCAATGATAGTATTACTTTTGGTCTTTTTTTTAGGGGCTTAGAGGCTAAAGCCTGGAGGATTTGAAGGTGTGATCTCTGACACTGCCTTCAAGAAATGCAGAGGTTTCTTTCTCGTGTGTTTCCAGGTGTAGCTGTGTCTCAGGTGTTAGTTCATCAGCTTCATTTATAGGAAGCTTCAGGGCTGAGTGTGAGGAGAATGAAAATGCCTCTTGCAGCTTGACAGAAAGTTCCTCTGCCTTTTTCTCGGACCTTACACTCAAAATAGCAATTTGCTTAAACATTGAGGGGAGAAAATGATTTTTCTATACTTATATGCCCAGGCAGTGGATTTCATAAAACAATAATTCACCTGATTCACTGAGTAAGAGAACTGTATTTCATTTTGCTGTACCTCTCATCTTAAATAAGATTTTTGAATTTCTTGTTGGAACTTTTTTTTGGACAAACAACCAACTTTCTCTTACAGTGCACTACCCAACACAGCATCCATATTATTAGAAAATTAAACCAGTGACTGAGAGATTTTGACTAATTAGGTTTCTTGGATAATAAGAGCTTTTTAATAAGGTACATATCACTTACAATATTGCTAATGAAATGTGAAAGCGATTCAGTACTCTGTAAGATAATGGCTAACTTGTTTTAATTGTTAACATTTTTTCTTGCCTGCAATGACACAGTCATTATTTCGCAGTCACCGCTTATCGTGAAATCCAAGAGGATTAATGGTTTCACTTATACTGGCGAAAATGTTTAAGCTGTCCCGATTATCAGTGCAGTTGGAAAGAATAATGGTTATTTGTCATTGCGTTTAGCCCTAGAATGAATTGTCCTCCAGCCAAGAGAATCATTAACCCTTTGAGTGACAGTAATAGAGTTTTACAATTAAAAATAAGGAAGCAAAGATTTATGGCTGGATATTTTTTTTTCTTCTTCTTCTGTAGGTAGTTTATTAGCTTATGAGTCCCACTAAAACTAAATATATTTCTCCTGGAAAATAAACCACACAATATATCTTATTCTCCAGAACAGCCCTTCTGCTAGTCGGAATTAGATTGCACTGAAACATTCTTTTGGTGAAGGAACAAATCTCCCAACTAGCTAAAAAAAGTAAAAGGATTGAACATACATTCTGGAGGGGGAAAAAAAAGAGAAGATTCACGTTGCTTTTTTCTTACTAGACTGCTATATATGTGTAAGCACCGCATTTAAAGGAGAATTTTGTCTGTAAATCCCTATAATTCTAAACCATTTACTACGTATAAGCAACTAAAAAACCCCAAGTTTTCTTCACAAAGTAATTAATATTGTAAATTTGGTTAATCTGGGGAGAGTTTAAAATTGCATTGTGAGCGAATGAGTATTCCTAAAATTCTGTACATGGCACTGCACTAGCTGCCAAAACTATAAAAGGCATCATAAAACAAACAATTGAGTGTTTAAAGTTTGGGGTATAAAAGGGTAATATAAAAAAGAAAAGAGAGAGAAATAAAAGCATTACTGGGGAAGTTATTTTAAATCAGGGGGAAATATCTCAGTGTGGCTGTTGGTGAGCTTGTTTGGAACACTGTGGTTCCTTCCTTGTGGGTTTATGTTGGGGTAACTTCCAGGGGATGCTTGTGTAGGGTTTGGTTCAACCCAGAAGCAGAATTTTGGAGTTGCTTCTGCACTGGAGCAGTGGTGATTTCCAGCAGCACAGAATGCAGCTCATGGCATGGATCTGAGGATAAGGAATCCCTGTGAAATATTCCTCCTTGGACCGAAGTTGGAAGGAGTGAAAACCTTTTCTTCTTCATGAATTGGTGGGGATGGAAAGGTGATTGGTATTTAACTGGAAATGTTCAGCTCCTTACAAGATTAGGTCCCGTTGGAGTTTTTTCACCTAAGAAATACATTAAAGTGAGTCTCACATGATAAAAATATATTAAAAAAAGCACAGAGCATTTCTCAGTAGCTCATTTCTTGTCCAAGTGTTTGAGAACACAACCACTAAGGACAAGGAAATTTACTTGTTGAAGACACAGCAGGTTTATTACTTTACCTTCCTTCCAAGAAAGATAAAACACAAAGAGAATAAATACTGGTGTCAGTGTGTAGCTCAGGGACTGATCCTCAGGCTGTGGAAGGTGATGGAATGGGCTCTGCCCAGGCTCACATCAGCTGGTGTGCCAGACCCAGTGCCTGGAAGAGACATAAAATGTCATTTATTTTTCTGGGATGGAATCTTCTCTGAGGTTTCAATGGACTACTTTTCTAAGGAGGAAAGGACAGCTACTCCCTTCAGCTGTAATAATAAATATAAATGGACTGGAATATGAAAAGAAAACTTGCTTATCACTAGAGAGACCACATTAATGAAGTCTGTCTGGGGAAGAGCACTTCCTCATAAGGCCAAGGTGTGAATGGAAATTATATTATCCCACAATTATTTTTTTTTTAAAAAGATGTTACTTCAGGTGCTTCTTTAGTCTATGTCATGAAGATCAGTGCACATGAGCTCAGAGCATGATCATTATCATTATTATGTGCGATCTGTGCACTAAAATAACATCTTCTATGAGATGGTAAACAACAGTTTACCAGGACTGAAGCCCCCCGAGGTCTGCTGGAACCGCACACCCCAGCAGTTTTAGATGGGAGAGGTCAGAAGAAACAGCTGCCACCAGAAAAAAAAGACATGGCAAACACATGCAAAAAAGAAGATAAAAAGGCTAAAAAAAAAAAAACCCAAAAAAAAA
>WEIU01019323.1:123883-135543 GCA_013389925.1 Aegithalos caudatus
AACCCAACAGAAAAACCCCCACCACCATCCACTCCAAAAATCCACACGTGCACAAACCCACGCATACGTGAATTCCCACTGCTCCATATCACAAAATTTATAGATGCAGGAATGTAGAGCTGCAGAAGTGGATGGTGGAATTTAGTTCTGGTTTGGAATTTATGATTGACATTTTTGAGAAGCCATTATTAGCCATGGCTTTAATGAAAATTGGCTTTGTTCCCTTTGGTTTTTCTTTTGCAGCAGACCCTGGGTGTATGGTATACGTAACTCCCTCCCCCAGCCCAAAAATGTTGATAATGGTGGCTATTTTGGGGAAGACAATTACTGATGAAAAGAACTGAATGGATTTTCCCTCCTCACTGGATGGGGGTTCAAATGCTTTTCAGAAAGCGTGAAGCAAAAATGCTGCTGCACCTCTGTGGCTGGTCAGCTGCGTTTGTTGTCCTTTGGCTCCAGCTGGAATTAGCTTGGAATGTCAACTCCACCCCTGCCTTTTGCATTTTAATTACAAATGAAGCAGCCTACAAAAAAAGAAAGAAAGAAAAAAAAAAAAAGTAATGTTTAACTTGTAAATGAACCATTTTTTAAATGTTAGCTGCAGTTCAGAGGCTTAAGGTGCAGGAGGTGGGAAGGAGCTGACATCCAGCGGTGAAATTGTTGGGGGAAAAAAAAAATCAAGCATTCAAAATTGGGAAGAATTCTTAATTAATTTTAAAATAATCTCCCCACTGTATCTGCAGGAATACAGTTAGAAAGAGACAGACATATTTAATGGTAATATTTTGCTCCTAGTAGAGGGAAGCTGGTATCCCTGATCCTTCTGTCTGTGTGAACAAATGCTTGACAGGAAAAACTGAGTTCTTGGGCCTGATTCTTGGTTCCTGAGCACTGGCTATTTATGTAATTACAATGAATTTTAAGGGACTGTGCTCAAATGCTCTCCTGTATCCACAGGAGTTCTTCTGTTGCAGGCAGGCTTTGGGGAAGGGAAGGTTCTCTTGTCTGGGGCTTGTACTTTTTAGCAATTCCTGACAAATATCAGAAGTCTTGTGGTTTCTTTTAATTTTTTTAATCACAAATACTGTTTAAACATTGCACACAAAGAATACATAAAAACCTTTAAAGAGTAACTGGATGGAGTAAGTCATATTCTCTGAACTGGGTAAAACACAGGGAGGAAACAAAGTACAGAAGAGCAAAGCATTGATTTGATTTAATTTTTTTGCATAGAAATGTTTTGAACCATAACTGTGGAAAGACCTTCATTGTATTACAGAAGAGTTGTTATATATAGAAATGGCTTGTGCCATTTTCAAAAATAATTTTTCCCTGTTATTTAACTATCATGTGGTAGAGATGTGATAGGGAGATATATGTAATTATATANTGTCCTGAAGGGATGAAGGGATAGCAGTACTATTTTGCCTCCTGTATTTTCCCTTTGTTAGAAGAAACAAGAGCAGGACAATCCAACAAATCAAAATATAAGAAAATGGAGAGTGAAACGTCTGAGTGGGGCAGCAGCAAATTGTACCAAGTTCTGTGGGTTTGGGGTTTGTTTTGTTTCCTTTTCTTAATTTTTTTTTTTGTTAGCTTCTTTATTTCTTTAAATTTTTAGCCTCTTTTACTATGCCAGCTGGAAACCAATATTCTGATTTTATTCCCAGTATTTAATAGCTTTGATTTCATAGTCTTTCTCCCCCTCTTCCAAAAGGCTAAAATTTTAATTGACACATTCCTGGAAATGTATTAGGTCAATTTAGAGTAAAGCATGTCATTTATGCAGTGTGTGGAGTCTTGGTTTTTGTGTAAAATACTGCTCTTAATTGATTATCATGTACATGAATTTTCTGCATCATTTACACTTACAAATGTGCATTGCACAAAAAGCTAATAAATCTCGGGGGTTTGAATATTAACAGAATTTTATCCCCTTTGTGTTATTAACAGAGAAATCAGCACTAGGAGACTGGCAAACTGTTGCTCCCATGAGAAGCCTTTCCCAACACAAGGAGCCCTTTGTCACGTAAATGGTTCAGCTGGAGAAAATGACAATATCTGACCAGTGTCGGCAGCAGAACTGGGGAGAAGCAGAGCTGCTCGTGTGTGTGCAGGCGTGGAGGTCCAGGTCAGTGTCCTGCTCTTTAGTTTGCTTCCAAGGAGTGAGGGAAAAATCCCTCTCTGTGAAGCGGGATGGAGGAACTGCGCAAACCACGCAGATAAGCAGAAGAGCAGGAGAATGTTCAAAAGGCACTGTGCTGCCCCAAAAATTGTTAATGTATGCTCAAAGGAAGGGTGGTTTTGTTCCCATCCCTGAATCAGCTCAAGGTTGTGTTGCTGGGTGATTTGAGGATGTTAAAGGCTGTGGAGTTGTATCATCACTGCTTCCCAGATTTTAGCTGGAGCAGGAGGCTCTGTGGCTCTCCGAGGCTCTTGCTGGTTTGGATTGGAAGGGACCTTAATGATCATCTCATTCCAACCTCCAAGAGAAAGGGGAAAGTCATCTTAAGGGAAATGACAGATCATGGTGTAATGTAGAGGTTATCTCCTATGGACTCTGTTATGGAAATATCAAGAATATCTTTTAATATCAGATCCTTGTTGGTCACGTTCCAGCCCTGACCAGATCCTTCACACGCTGTGGTGCTGTTCCTGCAGGATTTGGTCACAGTCTCAGTGTCTGAAAGTGTGGGGCTTTGCTTGACTCCTTGATATTGCTATAATTAGTGGCTGAGCATAATCTGCTGAGCACCACTTTGTGTGGTGTCCTACCCTATGAATAGCTGCATTTTATCACTGGGAATAATAATTTCCTTTGCATATACCTGCTTTTATTTTTTTTTCTTTAAATTAGGTAGTGTAATTTACTACAATTTTTTTCACTGAACTGCTGAAAAATAGTTGCCCTTAAAAACATGTAAAACAAAGGGAAACCAGCCTTCTCTCTTAGTTTTTTTTCACTTAAAGGCACCCAGAGAAATGGGGGCATTGCTTTGCCTGTGTGTCTGACCATCAGTCAGAAAACTCTAAGTAACCCTAATGGAAGCTGAGGATTAGACATGTTTATTGAGGGACTGGAATTATGCCCCTTAGAACGGATGCTAGCTGGGGATCACTGCAGTATGAATCACTGGGACTGTGGCCAAAGGTGGGAAAGAACACGGCTGACATTCGCAACCCTCCCAGCTATCAGTAAGTACAGCCAAAATAATTACCCCAAGGCATCTGGATAACCCAGCCTAATTAGCGGTGCCTGAAAACGAGTGGGTTGCATGTTTATACCTGAAGAAATCAAATTACCCTCATACATTTCACCAGGGGCTCTTCCAATTCATTGCTCTGTTGATGAAAGAGGCAGCTATTTACCATAAAGTCACAACCCCGCAGCCTGTGGCTATTCGCCACGTTGAAGAGTGTTACTGCCCTGCAGGGAAATTATTCCTTTTACTGGAGTTGAAGGCAATATTCTTTGCACTGATGAGCTCTAATACTTTTATGGTAGGTGGCATGGACTGTGGAATATACACAAACATAGTAATATGCACTTAATTAGATTACTTGTTAATATCGTTCATTCATTTAATTTGGTCAAAACTGCTGTAGCCAAATGTTCACCCTGAGCTGCAGATCTCCATTCCCAGATCTGAGAGCAAGATTTAGAGAGAGTTTTAACATCCTTGTGGATAATAATATCCATAATTAAAACATTTGAGGCTAACCCATTTGGAAGGGAATGTAAAGCCTCACAATTTAGCCAACTGAGTAAAGAGTAAAATCAAATCTTTGAGGTTGTAAGGTTGCCCCAAACCATCATAATTTCTTGCATCTCTTTTTGAAATGTCTCAACTCAATAATTTGAAGAGATCACACAGCATCTTTAGCAACTATGAACCAGATCAAGTCTGGCAAATTCTTAGTTCGTTACTACATCCCAGCTTCCCTCTGTTGCAATCAAATATGAAAAATCTGAGCAGCACTACTTAACAATCCCAATATCAAAGTTAGGAAGTTGCCATTTGGAAAAAATGATTAAAAAAGACCCAGCTGTAAATTGTACATGAAACATGGGAAAAGAAGGTTTAGGGGGAACATTCATATATTTAAGAATGGTTTTATTTATTCCTTAATGATCATTATAAGAACCGTCATGTACTTTTGTGGGTAACAAATGGGGTGATTGCCACAGTTGAAGTGCTCTGAGTGGATTTTGAGTCAAATTTGGGGAAGACACAGTGATATACAAATCTACTTTTGTAATACTATAGAGTTTTCTCAGTACAAACATGGAATGTCTTGCCACCCCATCATATGGAACTCAGACCAGGGATATACACCTGGCAAAAGTGGCTTGCACCGGGTCAGAGAAAGTTCTGAAGGGAAGGACACAAAACTTCATCCCTTGTTCTGAATTGACTTTAAATGCAGATTTGTTCTGCTTACTTTTGATGTGTGAGTGAAGTATAAAGGAGATGGGGCTCATAAAATGGTGCCTGGGTATATTAAAGCAGCTCTTCACCTCCAGAAGGCAAGGTTCGGATTGGAGTTTAGTGGCCCCAGGCTAGTCACTAGTGGGCAGTTGCCCACACTGCGAAGCATAACACAATTTAGCAGAAATCAGAACAATTGACAGTTTCTTCTCAAGAGATGCTGTAGACTCATTACTGGAATTGAAGGGGTGTTGGAGGTCAGAGCTGAAGTGCATTGGCAGATCTGTGTGGAGGAAGTTTGTGGCGCTCTGTGTGGTAGGACAGATGGTGCTGCTGCTGCCTAACTTTCATGAGCACTAAAATTCACCAAACATCCCTCTTGCCCCAAAACAAACAAACACACGCACTCACAGACATGCACAAGTAGTCCCACACAGTTGAGAGCAGTCAGTGTCCCTGGCATCCTTACCAACTTTCCTACTCATTTAACACCAGCACAGATTAGAGGACACAGGAACGCAACACTCTGGGCTATTTGCTGAATGTAGCTCATAATGATTGACACTCCTGCCTGCGTCCCCACTTTGAACTACATGTTGTATATTATTATTTTTTGTTATTGTCCTTTAAAATGCTCTGAGATATAACATATGGCAAGTGCCAGTGCACCACGGTGCAATGTAATTTAGTCAAATATCAGAAGCGTAGACAGTGCAAATGGAAAGCAGGAGAAATATCTGATCCAAGTGCCTACTGGTGTAATTGACTCAGTCGAGCCAGCCTGTGTCATTAGTCCTATAAAGAGTTGCATTTACAACAATAAAACTGAAAAGCATGGAAATTAAAAGCTGTTAGAATTTCCTCTTGTGTGTATTTATCTGCACGAGTGCTGTATACTCCCTGCACAATTTTGTAATCTGTTTGGTAAAGTGGCATTACAGTAACCTGTGTCAGCCCTGCACTGTATATCAAACAATATCACACTCCAAAGGAGGATTAATCAAAGTAACGGATGCGCTGGTTTAGTGCTCCGTGTCTGCTGTCAATTACACACGCAGTAAGCTCACAAATTTAAGCTGCTGAACAGAATAAAATCAAGGGTCTCTTTTGCTTCCTACCCTTGTGTGCTTAAACACCCCCAGCTGACCGACCTGTGAATTTTGCCAAGGATTTCTGGGCAGGTGAAGCGACTCCAGAGCCGGGCGGTGCGACAGGGACTGTTTGTGTTTGGCTGTGTCAGAGCTGAGTGGCAAAGGCAGTTGACAGACAAGTGTACCCCAACAAGGTTTCACTTATTAAAGAAGCCTTGTCAAACAAGCTGAAAGCCCTGCATATAAGTGACCTTTCCGTTCACCTCCCATTACAATGAAGATTTGAGCATTCCTTGCGAGCCTTCCAGTGTCGACATTAAAGAATCAGAGTGTCTTTCCATCTCTGCTGATGTGCCACTAGACCACTTAACAGAAAATTGAGAGAGTATATTACAGGGTGAAAGAGCAGAGTTCGGAGGTCACTATCATTCTCATTAAGAGATGTTTCTATGCAGTGCCCATAGGTGGATAAATCAATACTTTCTGTCTGAAAATGATCACGCTTGGTAAAGAGTGCTTTAATTGGGCTGTTACTGTTTATGGAGAGTGAGTATTTATGGGGTTTCATGACAATAAACAGCAGAGGGGATGATGGCTTCCATGTTCCTTTGTGGGATGTGATGTGACAAGTGGGATGACAGAAGATTTTGACATTTCAGACCTCCCTTGAGTGAGGGGAGCGAAAACTCGTAGCAATTGGCCAGGAGCTCCCAAGGTCCCAAATTGTTTGATGCACACATTGTTTGAATAGAGAGGCCTTTATTTCAGTTATCTTTCTAAATGTTACATGTTCAAGAAACTAAACATCAAGGGTCTGATAGACAACTCTTTTTTCCCTCTTGTCCTTCTCCCCCACCTTTAGTGGCACTGGGTGGGTCTGTTTAATGCACAGCATTTTCATTGTCAGAACAGAGGCTGAGAGAAACAAAGGTTACAGGGAAAAGGGGAGACTGAGATCTCTGGATCTCACAGAGAAACAATCAGACAGAAATAGGAGAACTGAAAAGCAAAAGCTTTCCTGGCTGTGGAGGACAGGAACACTAAAATCAAGTGGAATCAGTCTTCAAACAAAAATCCTGAAATCCTGCCCAGCATCATGATCTGGTACAACCCAAAGGAAAGAGTATGGCCATGCACACACAAAACTGGGGGCACAGGGCAGGCTGGGATGTTCAGCCACCCTCATTCCTTCAGACAGAAGAGTGTTAAAGTAACCTTCAATAAATCTCCCTGATGTGGATATAGTGTACACATCCTGACAAGTTATTTATTTTGAACATGTTTTACTTGAGATTCCTGGGTCTGATGGTCCCACTGCATTGTATCTCTGCTTTCCCAGTTTGAAATGTGTATATTTTGCAACTTTTTTGAAGGAAGTCCAGGCGTTTGAGGTAAGCTGTATGTGGAGAAAATAAGAGAAAGCTTCAGAGAATCTAGACATGAATTAAACCAGCTGTCAGGATTTTAACTGAGACATGCAGCAGTGATTGTAATGCATTAAAATCAGCACGGTGTATTTCCAGAATTCCCCCATACTTTGAAAAGTATTCAGATGACAGTGTGTTGTCCCCAGAATTGGCTCCAATCTGGCAAGGAAGGAAAGGGAATTGTACCCTGAGGATGTGACCACACACTGGTCTGTGCTGGGCAGTTTGCAGAGCTGAGGATGTGCACCTTGGGATACACACTCACATTGAAACAAGTTGTTTCTGATTATTGTTTTGCTGGTTATTTGGTATGGTGAATTTCTTTATCATGGTGACATTTGGCCTTTTGGCTTCTAGCTGATGTATCAAACAGCTGTTAAAGGAAATTCCATTTAAATGCAGGAAAACCTTTCCTGTGAGTCTGGGTAATGCTGGAATCTGTGCCCAAAGAAGTTGTGGGAGCTCTAGCATTGGAGAGAATCAAAACTCAGCTGGACAAAACCTTGGGAAACCTGCTCTGCTTGGGTTGGACAGGGAAGGATCAGAGGTGCCTTTCCCCAGCTTCAGCTATTTTGGCATTCTGTGATTCCATTATATTACACAGTTTTGCAGGTGAATTGGTAAAGGAGCATAGGAAAGGAACTTCGAAGACTTCTGAGGTCCTTGTTACTGAAATACTGATATTTAATGGAATTTTTGTTGCAAGGAGCAGCTATGTTATATATTATATATAATATATAATAATTAATAGATATAATTTAATAATGATATAATAATTAATATGTAATCTATATAATACATATATAATACATGATACATAATATATATTTATTATATATGTATTGTGTGTGTTTTGCTGGTGGGAAACTCGGACACAATTACCCTTGATAGCCCCAGAAGAATTTAGGTGACCAACTCTTCCTGCTTTCAGAAGGAGTTAAGCACTGCTGTGTCCTCATGGGTTTGTGTTCTGGTAATTTTCTGTAACTTGGGGTGTTTTGACCAGACCAGGGCTTTGTGGACTGCACAATCTTCTCTTGTGTCACTGCTGAACATCCTAGACAGGATTTCTACTGTTTAATCTTTTCTCTTTTTGTCTTTTAATTTCTTTTCATTCAATTAAAAAATATTAGGCATGTTTTTAATACATTACACCTTTTCAAAAGCCCAAGACTTCTACAGTGTAGAAGCTGCAGTAGAAGTTGTATACTGAACACATCTAGCCTCAGATGGTTTTCTTTAGCAAACAGAAATGTTAAAGTTTCCAAGTCCAAAGACTGACAATTCTGTGCTTTCAACAGAAGCAAATTACAGACTTTTGCTTTAAAAAAAAGTCCATTATGAATTTAATTATATTTTCAGGGGTTGTTTGTATAGGATTGCAAATTACATCTAAATGAAGGCAAAGTCTTTCTGAAAGCATGTGTTGTTAGGAGAAAAATAACAACAACAACAAAAACCCCAGGCTCCAGTTTTGATGGGAAAATATTACTTCTGGTTATTGTTTCATCAGTAATCCATAATACCTCCAAGGGAACTGCTACAGTCTGTCATCTCATGGACAGCTTAAAAAAAAATGGCATGCTATAGAACTGGTAGGCCCTGAGGGAACTTTTGAATAGCTGATACCCTATTTGTGCAATAGATATTTTCCTTGATAACTGGAAATTAAGCTTGCCTGGAAGAAATGTAAATATCATCTCTAATTTGCGCTCTGAATTACCATTAAAAATTATGTGTGCACATAATCATATCAAACATTTCAGAGCTTAGAAACCATGATAACACTTGGCACTCTCAGCATCTTCAAAGCACTTCACAAATATTACCAGTACATCCTTCTTTCACCCCGTATTGTTATCCCCACTTTACAGATGAGGCAAAAGGGATCAGTGAGGTTCCTTAGTGCCTTGGGATCAGGCTGTCTGTAAGAAACACTGCTGGGATAGGGACTCAAGAATTTGTCTGTGATTAAGCCACTCTTGGTAGGCTGCTGGTGGTGCTAATTTACTTACAGGTTGGCAAAAATAATGTATGCAGTGACTGAAGTGCACATGATACCATTACATAGCTGTTGTGCCTCCTAACCTAGTTAAGATATAGCTGCAGGACAAAGGTTTTGTTTACATCAAAAGAATGACTGGAAATTAATGGACTTTTCCTACACAGGTGCCAGTAAAGAGCTTGAATTAGAACCAGACTGATATATGATTTAAATGTAAACAGGCTGAATCCAAAGCAAACTCATTCAGATTAGACCCTGTTCCTAAGATGTAGAATTGTTGCTATTGCAATTGGAGGAGGAAGAGAATTCAAGATATTTTTAAGTCCTAAAAAATTGTAGAGACTCAGCCAAATTTGACCTTGACCATAGTTAATGTCATGCCAAAACCAGAGCAAGTGCTCCTTTACTGCCTTGGGTTTTAATTCTCTACTGGGTGAATTCCCAGGTGTTTCATTAAATATTTAATCACAAATTTGCAGTCTAGAGGGGTTTTTATGATAGGTGATGTTCCTACATTTGGGGTCTGGTTCTGGCCTATGGAAGCCAATAAGAAGTTTTCTGATCTTGTGGTGACAAACCAGATTTGGCAGAGAGTTTCCAGCAGAATTCCCTGTTGCCTGATCTCAGCATGCAAGTCAGGACTACAAGCTTTTGCAAGTCTTCCATGAAATTCATTCTCAGGAGAAGTTCCTTTCTGTGTGTCTACAAGTTAGGAAAGCTAAAAAAAGTAGTTTTTGCACCATGTCCCATTTTCTTGAACTCTCCACTAGAGCCCTCTCCCTCCTGGTCTGCTGCTGAACTGGTTTTACTGGTGTTAATGGCATAAACACAAACCTTATCCAGGGCACAAGCTGAACCTGTCTTCAAACCAGACAGAAGGATCTCAGGTAGCCTCCAAGATGTAGTGAAGTGTCTTTTCTCATTTGTTGGAACCAGATGTGACCAGCTGATGCTGCTCTGCTGCTGGGGGAACAGTGAGATTCCTGAAGGGTCCTGCCTTCCTTTGTGTCCTAAAGATGTCTGGGGCTGAGCTGTGACTCCATAAACTCCACGAAGTTTGTTTTTTTGCATTGCTATGGAAGGGCCCCAGTGCTTCCTGCAGGTTGTCACTGCTGTTTTATAGCCATACCCAGCCTTTGATGGAAATTCCCCCTCCTGCCACCTCTCAGCACCACGGGGTTGTTTGGGCTGCATTACAGGGCTATGTTCCGAGCAAAGTTTGTGCAGGCTGTGGTCAAACATATGGTACAGATTCTGTGCAGATTCTAAATCTTGGGATCATAAACTGGTAGAAGGGAGCCATAATTCCCTCTCCTTCCTAAATCATAAGATAAAAGGCAGCTTTGGCTTGGCGGACATGTCTGGATGTTTTAGGAACGACATTCCTGACGGGGGATGTTTGACATCTTGGCAGATAGAATTAGCAGCATTAAGAGACCCTAACACCAGCATAAAATGTGAGAAGTAATAAAGCCATCCTAAAAGATCTCATGTGAGGAACTTAAAGCACGAACCTAACACTCGGCTGTGAACTGCTCAGATGCAGTCAGTGGGGATTGATGGACTCTCAGGATTCATCCTGGCTTATCCTTCTTCCTGAGGAGATGATAGCCATAATGTCACTTCCGCAGTTCAAAATGTATTGTAATTACTGTTAGAAATCCCAGATGTCCCCTCCAGATAACCCGACTTCCAAAGGTTTGGCAGAAAAGCTACAGCTGCAGAGAAGTGACACTCGTGGTAACTTTCAAAGTTTTAGTGACGCTACAACAAAAAACTAATTTATTTCTTCTTTGAGCCTTTCATATTCCATAATTTTGAGCCTTCTCTCAGATAAATATTTTTCCGAGATTGTCAGAGACATAATGGCATGGCTTTAGATTTCCATGTTTTCATGGCAAAATTTGCAGTGATTATGAAGGGGCGAGGATTTTCTCTCCGTTAAATGGAAAAACAATGTTGATAATTATGTAAAGTGCAGAAACATTCTATTTACAGTAGACAAACAGTACAGTGATTGAATTTGAAAGGAAAAAAAAATACCAGCCAAGGATGCGAGCTTGGATTTGGTAGTTGCAATTCACTAATCACAAAATAATTCAGTAGCGCTGAACAAAAAAGGCGTTTTTATCACCATCTCCTCTCAGTTCACAGGCGGCATTGTCTGTCCTACCGTTTCATGTCAGAGAAGAAGGAATTTTACCAAATGTTTGATTTATTAGAAAGTGAATGATTCTTTGCAGCCATGTGGGGCTAGCCCATGTTTCAATAAGACAAATTGCATTGTAGCATTCCACTGGCAGCCAATGATAACTCATGATCCAGACAGAGTCGGTTATACCAGAATGGATGAAAAGCAGGAGCAAAAGGACACAGGGTAGAAGAAAAGAAAATGCTTCAAGAGCTGTTATTTAAAAAAGCACAACAAAACAACAACAAAACCTAAACAATGTTTTAGCTACTATTTAAAAATCTTTCAATTAAGATTCTGCGCAGCATTGCAAGCAGAGCATGGCAGAATAAAGAGGATCATGTTATCTCTTTCCCAGTAGTAAATTATCATATTTATACTCAAAAACATGCCACTGTCAACTTCAGTCATTTGTGTAATTGGAAAAAGGTAAATGATGTAGTAAATGAGACCCTACAGTCAGGTTTTGTTCCAAAAATGGAAAAAAAAAAAAAAAAAAAAAAAAAAAAAATGGGA
>WEIU01019323.1:147659-180414 GCA_013389925.1 Aegithalos caudatus
TTTTTTTTTGCGGCAACCTCTGAAAAATGAGCGGTTTTTTTTTGAGCCCGCTGGTGTCCCTAAAAAGCGGCAGCCACCTAAGGAGAGGGGAGGCTCGCTGCTCCGGCTTGCGGGGTGAGGAAGGGGAGTATTTAATTCACGTTGTGAATTGTGCAAAAAAAAAAAAAAATTGTGCAAATCGTCAGAAGGTGACAAACATTTCTGCGGTTTAATTAAAAGTCTAATGGTGCCTTTCAGATTCTTGCAAAAGGGAAAATGAAACAGTGAAATCCTGTCATAATAAGGGTTGTTATGAGTTTGATCAAGTCTACTGAATTTCCAGAACTTCTCTACAGATTTCAACAGCTTTTGGGTCAAGACCCATCACCTTTATTTTCTCTACCTGAGCTCTTTTATCGCTATTTTTATTATGCCTTTTTATTGTTATTATTTTCATTTGAAGTCTCACCTTTTAATACATTTCCTCTGTGGACCATATATATATCTCCATGACTTCTATAATGACTCAGTTTTTCAGAGTAAGTCAGAAAGGTGATAATTTACATACACACATTTCATTTACAACTAAACTAAAAGGAATTTATCAGTTCCTACCCCGATTTCAGCTGTAGTTTGGACATTTTCCTGTACAGCAATAGAGCCTGTGAAGACTGCAAACCCCCCTTTCAGTTATTTGAACTTGATGTAATGTCCAGAGAGTGAATTCTCAAAAAGGAAAAAAAAAAAAAATTAAAAGGTATGGGGGGGAAGGAGTATAGGTTTTGTAAAATACACTTTTTCATCTTTAGGTGTCATAAATATTTTTTTCCAAGCTTTGAACTGCATTGTTTTACTAAAGAAAAGCTGAATTTATAATTAAGAGCTGCACATTTACATTCACTATAACATGCTATCATTAACAAACTTTCCTTGTTTTATCTCCTGTCTCAGTAGCCAGTCCATGGATTCCTTTCTTCACAAATGAGTTACACCACAGTCCTGCACTAAATACAAAGTGGGGGATCTTTACTCCCTGAAATATTAATGGAGCAGAATTTTTTTTTTTTTCTGTGAGACAGACTGGATTTTTCAGTGGGTTTTTTTTTCCCCCCCTCCATCCAACAAAGGTCCCTTCTTGTCAGTCAGCTTTGTAAAAGCAGAGGAAGCACCGAACACATTAGAAACCAAGATATGAGAGAACCCAACAAAAAATCTTCTTAAAAAAAAAAACTTTTGAACTTCAGAGAGGACGCAGCTCTTGCTTTGCTGTGAACACAGGGTTGGAGAGTTTTTTTTCTTTTTAACAGACATGTGTAGCACATTTGTTTCAGTTTTATATCCGCTGTCATAATATGATGGTTTTATTCGGGTTTTAAACATGCTTGGGCTGGAAACCCTACATCTTTAAATTAGGCAACCCTGGTGCCTTTGCGATTTCCCTAGCTGCACTCTCTCACCTTACCCAGGTGCATGTTAAATCAGTATTAATGACAATATCATCCTTCTGCAGTCATCTCCTGCCTGCAATTTGGTTTTAATTACCCACCACGTTGTCTTTCCCCCTCACTGACAGCCATTAAATAGGGAATGACACCAGAGCTGTGCTGGTGTCGAATAGACACTTCACCAGGGTGGTTGGTTTTTTTGTTGTTTTTGTTTTGTTTTTTTTCTCCCTCTCCTCTTCTCTTTGCTTTCTTGCCTCTTTTTTTTTTTTCCTTTTTTTTTTTTTTTTCTTTAATAACTAAAAAAATTCCTTCCATAAAGCAGGCTGCAGTGCCTCCTCGTGGTAGTCATCAGGAAAAAATAAAAGGGATTATTTTTCTGTGGCTTGTTTTGATGGCTGAGCGATGCTTGCTTTGGCTCAGCTAGAGCTCTTGGGAAGAGGGAAAAAACAGCATGATCTTTAAGAGAGAGAGAAAAAACAGCACTTAAAGATTAAGGCCTGATTGGGACTCATTGAAGTGTCTCCTCGTTGGAATCTAACAGTAACTTTGATGTAGAATTTAAGGCTTTGCCTGACAGCCTGGAGGAGCTGCTGGGAGGCAGGAGCCGGTCAGTCCCGGATGTCAGGGAATAAAGTGCTGCAGGCAAAGCTGCTGGCAGAGGTGACCCTGCCTGCATCCCTCCTGCATCTCTCCTGCATCTCTGCCTGCCCTTGACTGCATCTCTCCCTGCATCCCTCCCTGCATCCCTGCCTGCCCCTCGTGCTCCTATGCTCCCCTGTGCTCAGAGATTTGACAACTCTTTCATTCTCTATCACTGAGTAGAATTGTTCATAAGCATAAGCAATAGGAATTTTTCATGCCAGGCCCAGCCTTTTAAAATGAGTCTAAAAAGCCTCAAAATTCCTTTCACTTTGGCCCATGGTTTGAAATAGGCTTGCCCTGCACCCCCCTCCTTGACATCAATATTTACCCCTGTGGGAGGATTTCTCTGTGTGGACTAAGTTCTTGCTGGAGAGATTTAATTCTAGAGCCATTGCACTAAGTTTTGTGGTATTAATCTTGATTTATAATGTGATAACTGGTAGAAGAGCCTGGCCCAAGGTTTGCTCTGTCAGCCTGACCCTGTCCTGGTCTTTGTGTGAGGTCAGTTTTCAGCAAGGTCAGTTAGAAGGACACTGAGAAATTTTGCATTAGGGAAAATACCTAAATATCTGTCTACTAGAAAACATGAAAAAAAAAAAAATAGGGACTTTTGGAGGAGTGAACAAAACTTAAAAAAAAAAATCTTATTCCTGTTTTTCCCATTAGGGTGTTAGATTAAAAAAAAAGTTTATTGGAAGGAAAATTAAACAAAAAAAACCAAATCTAGTAAAAATGGCTTGTGAAACAATCACTGCCCATCTACATTTGTTTCAGACATGACAATATTTGACCTTGTTAAATGTCAATTGCATTGATTTGATTTGAGGGGTCTGGATTGTGAATCACTAAATACTTGCCCTGTAAATTTGTTGGCCCTTTCAAGAAAATTTCTGACTGAAACTTGAGGCTTATAACAGTGAGTCTACCAGGAGGGTTTATTCTCTGATAGAGCTTCCACATATTGGTTTACAGCTGTACCGAGTCCCCTTAGAATGATTTTTTTTTTTTCCCCTTTCCTAATATGAAACTTGATGCTTGGAAAATCTGATAAGTGAGTTTCATTTCCCTGGAAATTTATTGCTTCTATTTCCAAGTGCAAGGAAATAAAACAAGTAAAAACAATAAGCAGTCTGTAAGGAGGGTATTAATGAGGGGTCACTCTTTTCTCATGTAGGCTCAAGCTCAGGAGAAAAAGAGAAAGGAGTTGCTTTGGGGGCAATTTAAATGGCTGGTGCAGTATATTTTGCTTTATTTATTTGGTAGGATCAACTCTGTTCTATTTCCCCCTTTAAAATGTGCACTCCAATTCCGAGCGGGATATTTATGACAAGAAATACAAAGTCTTTTCTTCAGGTAATGGAAAGACCTTTGACTTCAGCTCAGGGACTGGCTGATTTTTAATTGACAAAAGATTGTTTATGCTGCTCCGAGCATCTCTGAAATCAGAAGAGCCCATTTGTATATGTAAAAAAGATGCCATAGAATTCCAGTGTCCCATCCTTATTCCAGTGGAGAACGACATAATGCTCGTCTAATTCCCCATTCTTTCATTTGGAAATGATGGTGTTCTTCACTTCTTCCTGGTAATTGCTGTACAATGCTAAGGAGCTGCCAAGTTCCACTGCAGGACTCATTATATTTAGTAACGGTGGGAAAAATTGCCATCTATAGAGCATTTTATATGGGAAAAGAGCTGGGCTTCACAACATTGCAGATGTGCATCCCCTGTAGATCCTGTCACCGAATCAACCCCTAAGTGAGACAGACTGGTCCATTTTGGATGCAGGGAGGACAGTTTGGAGGATAAACATGACAACAAGAGACTTTAATGGAGGGGAAATTTACTGCTAACAATGTCACTTTGATTTTTGGATTTCTTTTGCACCAATTCCCTGTACTTCCCCTCGTTTCCTTAAGAAAGTTGTACTCTTTTGAGCTGTCTTAATTTTTTTTTTTTTTTTTTTTTTTTTTTTTTTTTTTTTTTTTTGTATTGTGCAGCAGTGACTTAGTTGTGTGTTGTAAATGTGATGCCTTTTTATAGACTCTATAGCAGGTTTATTTTTAAATGTATTTTCTCTAGGGAAGGGCACACAGTTTACTCAAAATTTACCATATGCTTTGCATCTCCAGTAAAACAGTTGTAGAAAATACCATCTTTTTAAATCTGGTGAGTTGTGAAGAATGAGAGGCTGGATGAAGAATACTAGTTAGAAAGATAGATACTCAGAAACTCCTTCCCTCCCAAGACTAAACTGCCATGAAGTAGCTCAAGAGGGACTATTGAAAACATTATTGTGCTTTTCAGGTTATAGGCCTTGAACCTGCAAACACTTATGCATGTAAATAACTTTATATAAGTAAAGTAAATGCTTTGAACTCAAAAAGGTTACTTGCATATAGGAAGTTTTTTATGTGTGTGAGTGCCTGCAAGATTAGAACTGTAGTTAGTGTTTGATTAACGTTTAATCCTCCATGGCTGTGCTGCCTTACGGACAATCCAGAGGGAGTTTCAGAGGAGGCAACTCAGGAGCTGAATGTGCAGATGAGCTTTAGGTCCTTTAGTTGAGATTTTCAGTTTCAAGATGATATAAGTACATTGGTGGCTTGTTTTGGGGTTTGTTTGTTTGTTTTGGTGGTGGTGTTTGTTTGTAGTTTAAAAATGAAAGTCAAAGCTATCTCCTCCTGTACTGGAAGTCTGAGTTTGTGATACATGTTGCTGTTTTGGCTTCTATTCCTTTAGCTAAAAAAGTCTTGAATTTAATTCACAACATTTTATACTTTTTATTCTGCCTTTTCCATCTTCATTATCAAAGGAAAAGCGAGAGAAGTGTAGAAATATACTAGAGCTTTTTAGGAAGTAATATTGCCTTAAAAATTATCTTTGCTCTTTTCATTCAGCATTTTACCCAAATCAGCATCAATTTTCAGAGGCTTTTGATGAACTTAACATCACTGTTTTTTCCAAAAGGCCATAGAACACAACCCACACCCCACAGAAGCTACTAAGAGTTTTTCCTTAGGTCTGTTGGAAGCTGATTTAAATCCCATACAATTTAGAGGACTCCTAACTGCAGGAAATGCAGGATTTCTTCATATGAAATTCTTTGTTTGCTTGTAATTGTAGGACCACACAATCTACAATTACTGTTAGATTTTTCTGCAAATTATTAGTCAATTTTGAGCAGAGTTTGTGACAGTGCTGGCAAACAATGGACTTAAAGAATGTTTTGAGGAAGTGTCTGTGTTTATATGGGAAGTAGTAAATGGGCATGGGCAAGACCTTATGAAGAATGAAAATGTGAAATGCATCCTGCAGGAATGATGAAGCACACAGAGAATGGATGCAACTGAGCTGTTACTGACCCAGGGATCAGTCACTGTCTTTTTTGTCTGGAGAAGTCAGGGTTTATTCTGAATTTTGGAGAAAAAGCTGCTTTTTAGTGACTGGGGAAAGGCTGCCCAGAGCTTCATAGTTCATCCAGGGGAAAGGATACTCCTGCTGATTTTCTTGCTTTATTTGATTCCAAACCACTTTTCCTCTCCTCTCTATATGCATACCTGTCTACTGACATCCTTAAAGCAACCTTTGTTATTTAGTACATCTTTGACACTGCTGCTTTCTGCATAAAATACAAACACTGTTGTGTTAGCCTGCTGGTCTGAGAGCCTTATCCTGGGCTATGGCTCTATTTTTCTCAGCTCTGTGTGTGCACACTTGGAGGACAGACAAGTAACCAGGGGTGAAATCCACCTCTGTGCTGGGTAAACATTTAAACTTTATGATCCTTGTCCTAGCCCTGTGCATAAGGGTGAATTTCATCCCCCATAAATGTAAAGTCTTCCTGTGTTATTACAGTTGCCTCTCCCCATTTCCCATTATCTTTGAACCCCCTCTCCATCATTAAGCTTTCTTTTAGGATCCAGGAAAATGTCATTCCCTTCTCCTCTTTCTCTGACTGGCCTCTGGTTATATTAGAAAATAAAATTAATCTCAAGGGGAAAATAGCACTTAAAATTATTACTACTGTTTAGCTTACTAAAGTGATTTGCTCTCCGTGACCTGTCTCAGGCTGATCCTTGTACAAATCAAATCAGCACACAAAACAGCACTGGGAAATGCTTTCCAGACTCAGAATTTCACAGCTCCTGAACCTTTAGAATGTCACAAGCAAATCAAAAATGAACATATTGGTTTATCTGTCTCTTTAGATCCCAGACAGTGTGGTTTTTTTAAAGGCACGTATTCTCCCGTGCTCCATATGAAGTGTATGAATAAGCCAGCTGTAATGTTTCTGGGTGAGCCCATACCTAAATGTTTTGCTGAGTGGGGGCTGGAGAAAGTTTCCATCCTCTTCCAAGTCTATCCCTGTGTTGTGGGGGATTAATGTCACTCTGACCTCCAACAGTTTCTCATTAAGCTGTCTAAAATATGAACCCTTACCAAGAGCCTGCTCTCCATTTTCATTTGATGGGTTTATCAGTGGGCTGGAGGAGACAGCTTGTGGATAGACCAGACTTCCATGATAATTCCCTGAGGCTCAGCTCGTTCCCTGCCAGGGGCACTGGGGTTGGCACAGCCTGTGGAGCCTTGGGAGAGCCATGTGTCCTCTCAGCAGGTCCAGAGGCACCAGCTCAGCCTGGCTGCAGCAGCAACTCATTCAGTAATTCTGCCTCTCAGCTGCAGACCAGTGGAGATGTTGGAGCTCCCTGTATATGTGGCTGTACTTTTTCACTCTCAGTAGTAGCTCAAACCATTCTAACTTGGGTGTCTCCTGGCACACTCTGTTGCTCAGTGCAGGTGTGTCCTCAAAGCCCCAGCCACACAAGGAGTAGGAGGCCAATCCTGTGACACACAGATAATGTCACTCACGTCCTTAGGCTCCAACCCCATTTCCATTCTGACCTAGCTGGAGTGCAGGATGCCTCAAGGATGACTCGTCATCCCCTTTTCCCTTGAAGTCTTTCCCGTCCAATTCAGCAGGTCTATACCAATGTCTGTGAAATTTTGAGGAATGACATTACAAAATCCATGACAACAATTTGTTCGTCTTGTGGTGACCTCTTGTGGAGTCATTTAGAAATCAGGCTTGATCCATGATGTACGGTACATTCCAGGGGGAGGAAAGAGAGGAGTCATAATCCAAAATGTTCTTGTGCTTGGAGGGACAGTCAGCTCATGCTGAAGGACACACAGTCTCCTTCAGGCTCTCTGGATTTGATGGCAGGGGCATTTACTTCTCTTTGTACTCACTTTCTATCTTTGTGCATAAAACCCAGCTCATCCTCACTCTCAAGATAGGCTTAGCTTTCAAGAATTGGTGTTAAAACCCAAAGCATGTTATAGCAATAGAGCTGCACCTTATGAGAAAGATCCTAGTTTTCGTGTCACCCCATTTTTTAAATTGTCGTTCTGCACATATGGTAGACATCAGTGTGATTGTGGAGCCTGCAAGGTGCAACTAGGTGTGAATTGTTTAAAACAGGACTGCCACCAAGTTCATATCCAGCTCCGTATTTGGAAAATCCAGAAGTGATTGTTCTTCACCCCCTGCCCATGTCTAATGCATAAAATCAAAACCTTTCATGCCATTCACATTATTTTTTGTGCCGATCCTGCTCAAAGCCAACCTTTATTTTTCATTAATTCTTGCAAGGCTTGAAGCTGTTCCCAATGAAACCAATTGCCAAACTGATTGTGGAAGCCAGATCAAATCTGTAGTGTAATTTCCCCCCTGCTTTTTTATTGTCCTTGCTCCAAGTCATTCCTGTCTCATGCAAACTACAATAACTACTGCAAGCGTTTACTTGTGGGAAAAATTATCTCAACTTCCTCTCTGTGCATATAATATCTAACAATGTACTGTACTGAATAGCATATTGAGAAATGTCATTGATTATTCAGAGTTTAACATGATGAGCCATTCCATTCTTCTCTTCATCGAGACCAATTTATCCTCACGCTCAGATAAAATTACAATATTCTAAATAATAAAATAAATAAACCCAGTGACCTGCTATCAGAAGGATCTCCTTTGCAATGATAGTTTTAAAAACACCCACATGGGTCAAGGTTTTTTTCCTTTTATCCCTGCACATTTGTTTTGTTTTTCATTTTTTGGCTTTATTATTTGGTCACTAAGCAAAAGGTTTGCTGGGTGGCTTTTTTTTAAGCTTGAGGGAGAATATGAATGTCATAAATATTTCATTTTCCTAGCACATCTTGCATTGTTCCTCACTTTCAGACCTTGCCAGCAGTCAACACAGTAGTAAATTTTAGCACCTGTGGACCTTTTTCAGTAATTTATGATTTCCATTAGATTTCCATTAGAGATGGACTAAAACAGTTTAGAAAAGTGCTAGCACCTCCAGCCATACGGATCCTGCCTGTCTCTGAGGAGGAGGGCTGGGTTTTGCTGTCTGTGCCCATGGCTGCTGCCAAAGGTTTGGGGCTTCAGCTGGAGCTATTGTGTCTCAATGCCAGCCAAAATGCCTCCTTGGAGAGGAGGTACCATACCTGAGAAAGGAAGGGCAGGTTAAAAACAGAAAACCCTGTCAGTAAAAATGTTGTTGTTTCTCCCTTTCTATCCCTGCAGGCTTGGGTGCAGATTTATCCCCCAGTGACTGTCTTTGCTGGATCACTATAAGCATCTGTAATTCAATAGCCACACATTTTTGTTGGCAACACTCCATCCTGAGCTTCATGGGGTGCCTTTCCCCTCGTTCCATCTCTCCTCCTCACACACCAGGGCTTTGCTGGTAGTCCTTTATTTTCACTAGGAAATATATTGGAGGGAGGCCTTAAGGTAAGAACTTTGGGGTTAGTTCGATTAGGAAATTTTCTTGATATTCCTACAGGCTCACAGGCAGCCTGTGTTTATTCCAGGACTAGTTGTGAACCTGGAAAATCTCCCACATGCCTGCCACAAAGTGAGATACGGTGGCAAATAAATCACAGCGAATAATTTAGTCATGAATTGTCCATTGGCATTGTATCATATCTTGAATACATTTCCCATAATAGCTCACAATAGTCCCATTGACATCCACTTGACTTTTATGAAGTTTTGCAGATTTCCCTCTCATATGAATGGCTCTGACTGGTGCAGGATTGTAGCAGCTGATTCAAGGATTGAGTATTAGACCGGATATTAGATGAAATATTGTACGAAATATTGGCATTTTCTGGAAGCTGTCCTCTGGGTTAGGACTGGAATTTTGGTTGTCCTGTCAGTTGGGTATCTATTAATTATTTTAACCAGCTGCACTACATCTAGCCACCATCCCTTATGTAAAACTTTCCTTTTGTTGCCATCCTCAGGCCACCTTTCAGCTCTGTCATTTCTGCAGTCGGGCACTCCGGGGGGCACGGCTCGTGCTGGGATAACGTCACACTCCAAGTGCACTTCACAATGGATTTCAGCAAGCTGAGGAGTGACATTATCTCAGCAGGACACCTGCCCTTCACCTTCCATGTAGGCACCCACCTCGGAAAGGTCAACTCTTGCAGTTTAAAATAATATTTTAACCATTTCTATTCAGAAATCAAAGGAAGAAGGGAGTGAATGTCAGATAGCCATGAAATTCATGAAGTCCATTACTCCCTGCAAGTGACAACGAGCCCCAGGCATACACTTTGAAAATTCTTTTATTAGGTTTTAATCATGTTAAAAACAAAACAAAACAAAATAAAACAAACCACCAAAAAAACCCAAACAAACAAACAAAACCCAAAACCAAACAACAAAAAACAACACCCCCCAAAAAAACCCCCCACATTATTCAGGATATTTTAACATGAACTCCAAGTGCCAGCACAGTGGCAATTTGCATTCTAAAAAAGCTATGTATTCAAAAAAATGCATTGAATTAATGCACTGAGGACTTTGGCTACTTTTATCTCTTTTTTTTCTCTTTGCTGCATCCTCATGTACAGCTTATTTTGGAATAGCAAGAAATCTAATTAAAAGACAGTGAAAAGGTGTCCTGGCTGGAGCTGAGCACACTCCTTGAACCAGGGGATTTTCCTCACTGGTGTAGCCTGTCTTCCCTCCAGCAGACCATCCACTTCACACTTTTTGGGGAAGATGTTTTTAAAAAATTATCATATTCTCAAATCTGATTTGCCTTCTAACCTGCTGTGAAGTTAGAAATGGCCGAATACTCACACAACTCCTTTTCTGTTCCTTTTTCCTTTTGTATGAAGAACCTGGCTCTGGGAGCTCAGTTCATAAAACAAATGTTTGTGGAAAATGGAACACATCCCCCACATATGTTTGATAGTATTACATTTACACCTTTTTTTTTTTTTTTTTTTTAATCATTTACGCCACTAAAGCACAGCAGCAGAGATGGCAAAGGTAAAGGAAAAAAAAATCTGATTTATCACAGTTTTCTTTGGTTTTACTGCTGATGCAATTCCAAAGAAATTAGTGGAGTCCCACCAGCACGAGTCAGCCAGCACTGAGCCACGCTGAGGCATTTTGCTTTGAGAATCTGGCTGAGTTCTTCAGGGAAATGTTTCTCAATATCAGCTCAGCATGATGAGGGCATCAACTGGCTTGTGGATAGAGTCTATCTTCAGGGGTTAGACACACCTTTGATTTGCTGAATGATGCCTCCTGTATTGGTTGATGGAACAGCAAATGGAAGGCAATAATTCTGGCAGGCAGCTTTAAGGAGTGGCTGGGGAAGCAGATGAGCCTCACACTCACAAATCCCATTTCAACATCTCTGCTCTGTCCTTCTGCCCATCACAGCACTTCCTGGAGGTTTTCAGGTACTGAAGGATGACACAAGGGTTTTTGTTTCAGTATTATCATAACATTTCTAGATTTGGCTAAAGAACTGAATCTGATTTTGCGAGATTTCTGGCTCAAGTTTTTAAGCCAACTTGGCTATGTTTTTATAATTGCCCTCTCTTAAAATTCCCAAAGGAATCAAAACTGCAGAGTTCATGGAAGTCTTCCATTAGTCATCACAATAAAAGGTTATTAATCATAAATGCCTTTATGTTCAGAATTAATTTTTACTAATTTTATTCTAAAAGTATATACTGTTTTTAGTCCTGCTGAATAGAAATGAAATTGAAGTAACAACTATTAAGAAAGGCTCTTTTAACAATAGTTGTCAAAAGAGCATTGTCTTAGAAATGGATTAAAAGAAGCAGCCCTGTTTTCTTCTAAAGAAGTATTTTCACTAAGCTTTTTTTTATTGATAAATTTCCAGAGACCTTGAGTTGTGGATTATTTTCTTGCAATCAATGTTCATACTTCATGTATTGTCTTTCCTACCATGTTTTGAAACATTATAGAACATGCTGGCAGAAATCCATAAAAATTCAGCTGATAGTTGAAAGCACAGAATTAGTCAAAAAGGTTTTCTTTCAGGGATGAAAGACCCTTAGGGAGAGGGATGTGTGTATTTTTATGTGTGTGTAAGGTAAGCCAAGCTCTCTGCTCCACTCCAATGTGCCAGTGCAGCCTTGGATTGATATCCAAACACCCAATTTGGCCTGGAAAGGAGGTGGGCCATGTTGCATCACTGCAGAGTCTTACTTCAGGCAAGTTTTCTTCCTCTGTTTTCCATGAAGCTGTTTAATTCATAGAGCTTTGATGTTTAAACTGATCCTGACCTTCTGTGAGTACTTCAAAAAGGGAAAATTAGCTGCTTGGAAAAATAGAACGACTTAAATCTAGCAATTTGGGACACACATGTTAAGGTCCCACTGAACTTGCGTTGACTTCTTCAACTCTTTTTGGTATTATTTCCTGACTGACTTATAACTAGAGAAAGGTGTTAATTTTCAAAACTTCAGGAATCTCTCTTTATTGATCTGTCTTTGAAACATTGTCCCTGGTACAGGAAGAATCCATCAAGACACAGGGAGCTGCTCTAAACACAGGGTATAAAAGACTTTGATTAACTTTATTTTGGCTTTTACTTACCTCTAATGAGTAAAATGATTAATTGAATAACACTCCCTGGCTTCACTGTAGTTGATGGTCCATAACAACTTCCCTGGTTCTCATAGTTTATAATTTAGCTGTCAAAATATTCTCTAGGTTAGATCTCAGGAAGAAAGGTCTTGACTTTGCTTTTTTTTTTTTTTTTTCCAACAAAGCAAATCTACTTCAACTATTTGTAAGTTATTGAAGTCAGTTGAAAACATCCCACTTTAAAATATGTGCCTGGTCAGTGTTAGGTAGTTATTATTTTGGGAAGATAAAAATTTAATACATAATTTCAAAGCATCTAAAATGTGCAGTTGATCTTTGCTGTGATTTATTATGGGCTGGGATATACATATTTTGTCAGAAATTGTCAGATGGGGGAATGTCTCTACTGTGTATAAATGGTACTTTTGAAATAGCTGAATTGATAATATTTTTTTTTGGTGATCAACACCTGCTTGATATTTTGGAACTTTTTAAAAGTATTGTTTAAAAGTCTTGTCTTTTTAAATTACTTTTGCTCAAGATCTAGTTCATTAAGATGTATTTGGGTCCTGTTGGGAAGACAAGTTTCCTTCAAGGCAGGATTCAGTTTTAATGCTGCAGGGCTCAGCTTTGCATCCTAGGATGAGTTTATCCTCATACCCCAAGGTTCTGAGTTTTCCTGGAGTGAACACATCTTTCCCATGTGTCCTAACTATTTTTCCCACCAGTTTTGAGGGCTTTTTGGTGATTAAATTCAGGCACCTGTTCCTAGGCACTCTTATTCCAAGTGGGTCTTCCCTACTCAGAGCCCACTGCTGCACTTTGCTTGGTTGCAGTTACTGGTGGGCAGATCCAGAGCAGGAGCACTGCCTGTGGATCACGGGTCCTTCAGAAAGAGAGAATTTCTCTCACCTTTTAAAAGCTTCCTGGAGGTTCAGGATAACACCTGAACAGCTCAGGATAAGGTCCAGCCTCAGCTGTTTGCCCTTAGATGGTTGTGTGGGGTTGGATGTGTTTCGCTGCTCCCAAAATCAGACCCGTGCAAAGATGCAAATCTCCCTCTTCTTTACTTTCAGCAATTTTTGGTGCTCTTTATTGCTGTTAAAATTAAAGCTAATTTTGCCCACATCAATATTGTTTGACTTGATGAGGGTTTTTTTTAATAGTTAAAAATATTTTATTAATTATGCTACCATATTTCCTTCCATTATTATACCCCTCTTCCATTAGTTTTGTTGGGGTTTTTTTTTAAGTTAATACTAAGTTTTCTTTATCTTTTACACCAGCTTTCAAGGAAAAAAGTTCCAGGGTTTCCTATATTTTTAACTTTGCATCTAATATCACAGTTCTATTTTGACATATTAAGTGTGTGTGTATGTTCAAGATTTCTTACTTCGTTTTTATTTTTGGTGGAATTTTGCCATAAATTCTGTGCGTCAAAGGGAATTTGCAGTTAAATTTGAAGTCTCTGCTGCTTTTATTAAGCCAAATCCTTGAAGGTGCTAACTCCTCTCAAAATCTGTAATTTTACTGATAACAGAAGGTGCTTATTTTAGGGTAGAATGCTGTATCTTCCTGTCTTTTTATTCACTCAGTTGACTAAGGCAGTAGCCAAAGGATATCCCAACACTAAAATTAAGTGGAGGAAAAGATCCTTCATAAATGCAAAATATCTTCCAAATTTCCTACCAAAAACCCCTATATAAAACCCTGCATTGTAGATTTAAATTTCTACACACTGGGCCAAATTCTTATCCAGCTAAAATTGACATCTATGGCACTGGGTTTATTAAAGTAATGAAAAGTTTTGCACAGCTATCACACACTGCAGAAATCCTTTTTGGCTCTGTAATAAAACATAAAACTGTCTGTACTTCTCTACGTCAAACCCGCCCTTTTGTGCAACACCACTTCTTAAAAAAAAAAAAAAAAAAGACATCTAGATATTTGGTTCTAGTCCCTGTAATGCTATTTAATGAGAAGATAATATAAAATTATTTTATGGGAAGATAATCTAAAACTGTTTTACGAGAAAATAATCTAAACGTTTGTCCAGAGTCAGTAGAATCAGATCAAGACCCCACAGTGAGACACAAAGCCATTTTTTGACTCATGTTGGCAAATACATGGAACAAACTTGGACACGTGAAAATTTTATAACAAAACTAAAAGTGTTACCTTGAATTGTGAGGAACGTCACTTGAAATGTCATCTGAATTATCAGTGGGTTTTAGATGCAGACAAGAAAAATTTCCTTTCTGGGCATGGCTTTCAAAGAACCCTCAGGCTTGTAGTGAGCTAACGAGATCAGGCTGTAATGTGAATTCAGACACATGTTCCTTAGGCTTCTTCACAGGGATGATCCATTTCACTCCTCACCATCAGCATTTCCAAAGCAGATCATGATTCCCCTTGAGAACTGGTCTTTTTAACTGTGCCAAATTATGTCCAGTGAAGGAATTCTGGGACCTAAAGTGATCCAAACTGGGGAGCATGAATTTTCCAAAATTAATTTTTTAATGAATATGAATACTTGAATGTGTCTTAAGCTGTAACGGTTTCAGCTCTCAATTTATAATATTTAAATAATCAAGAACTTCCAAGCGGGCTTTCTCATCTGGTTATATGAAGCAGTCCACACACAGTTGGTGTGATCAGTACTACTGTTGAGATAAAACATGAAAAGTCCATGAGTAACATCTCATGCCAAAGTGAACTTTACGGTTAATAAATTCGGCAGTTCAGAGGTTATTTAGTCAGTAATTAAATGTAAGAGTCAATATTTAAGTCCAAGAAGAAATCTTGAGAATCTTGATCTTGTTAAACTCCTATCTCAATTACATGATCAAAGCCAGCAGAAGTATTTTTCTTTGCAAGTATCACTTTCAAAGTCACTGACTCTTCTTCCACAGGGAGTTTGATTGTTGACTTCAGCTGAAGTAAGTTTAGATCAACACTGAGCTATTTTGAAAAATCCTCCCTGATACTTTCTCTGACTAAAGAATCTGAACCTTCTGAGGTTAACCCATCCTTGTTTTGGAGTCATCATCGTGTTTTGTAATCCCTCTTCTCCCTGTTCTCAAAATTGTTTCAAATGGGAGAGGAAAAAAAAATTCAAAACAATTTAATCTTCTTTTCTTTCTTTTAACAACTAGAGTAAGCAGCAGATTTATTGAAGTTGCAATCAGATTTGTGCAGCGATATTTATTGTCCCTCTGTTATCAATCATATTACATTTGTTCTTTGATTTCCAGGTTGGTTATGATAGGGACAGGTGGCACAGGAGAGAGGCTTCCTTGAGCTTTTATTTGTGTTGGATGGGGTTTTCATAACCATAGTTGTGTTTTGGCACCTGATACTGTGAGAAAACTCTGAAGAAAATTCTCTTGTTAAGAGGGACCTTGTGCTTAAAGAAAAATCATCCTTCTGCCTGATCACAGTGAATGAATTGAAAAACTGACTGGATTGAATTTGAAAGTGTCGACTCAGACACTTTTTTCTTATTCTGAATGGAATTTGCTTGTTATATATACAAAGTTCAGAAGGACTTAGAAATGTAGAAACTTCAGCAAGTTTAGGAAAAATACCAAGGCTAGTAATGCCTGCACTCACTTAGGTACCTGGTTGATATTTCTTGATTATTTCTTTGGAAACAAATCTTGGTATTAGAAACATTGAGGAGAGTAAAATTGGGGATGGATGTTTGGCTGGGACAAGCCAGTATACTGCTTTTAATTCCAAATATTTGAAATTGTCAGTGCTGAGCATATTGTGAAATGACATCTGTCATATGGAATCTGAAAAAACCACCACCTAAACATACAAACTGTTTCATCTGATCTAGCAGACAAAGCTGAAATGCTTGCATCAACCAAGAAATTAGATCAATAATGTGCCTTCAGTATGGCTTATCTCTGTTCGTTTTCAAGTAAAGCCCAATTCACATCCTTCCCTGTGGTACATACAAACACTGAATATTGAACCTTTCTTTTTCCCCAGTGATTTTCCTATAACTTCACTCAGCCAAACTCCTGCTTGGGTTTTTTTTTTTTCCTGCTATGTCTTATTTTTCTCTTGAAGGCAGTTAAATAATAACATGCACCTGTCTCCTATCCCATTAATCAGACTCCTAGTAAAACAGTTGTACAAATTGTACAAATACTAAGAATCTGCATACTTGCATGTGTTTACCTTGGAATAAGTTCATGCTGATGTCTCCAAAAGGGTTCACATTCTCTTTCTTTTTTCTTAATTCTTGACATGAAAATGGATATTTTAACTTAATTTATGTTTTTACGAGTGATAAATACCCACGTGAAAATAATGCCCTACCTAGATATGCCAAGCATTTTATAAAGGGGTTCTCCAAGTGACAAATACCTGACTCATGGCAACTGGTGTCCTTGAAAATTAAGGATTTTTTTTTTTCCCCCAAGTTTCATAGTGTATTTAGAGGAGCTGTAATCTACTGTGTATTATGCAAATTGTCAGCATCCTCTTATCCTCTCCCCCATTTGTAGCACCCTTCACGGGCGCTTCTCAGCTGCGCGTGGGTGAAGGATAATTCGAGTGCCCTCTAGCACTTCAGTGGCTGGTGTTGCACAATCAGGGAATCTGGTGTCACATTAAGGCAATTCTTATAATATAATCAAAGTTCTGATGTTGTACTGTCCTTTAGATGAAACAAACTAATGAAATGTATTGACCCTCCTTGCGCGCTTCTGAAGCGAAATGACGAAGCCGCATTGAAACTACATGAAATACATTGACATTGATTGTGAAGTCTGCGTTCCCAGAGTCACTTTGGTGGCTGATTAAAGTGTCACATTGACAATATAGCCCCTTTTGAACAGGAAATTAATACCAGCCTGGTGGCAAGGAATGTTCTTCCAGGCCTGCACTATCACCAGTGCTCAGAAATGAATCAGAGGCTCAGCGATTCCAGAGTGGCACGCTGTTTTCCCTGATTATAACAAATAGATTGAAATTGCAACCACCACGAGGCCAAAAAAAAAAAAAAAAAAAAAAAAAAAAGAGCTTGTGACATTTTATGTTTATTCTCATGATTCAATATGCGTATTACTGATAGGAATTTCAACAAAGACTTAACATGAACTATGTGTTTTCAGCCAGTTAAAGCTCCATTGAAAGTAGGAGTCACATTAGCTATGTCTTTCTAATCCATCTATCATCTGTTTGAATACATAAAAGCCTTTGTTTTACTATGTGGCTGATGTATGCACAAGTTGGGGGAATTTCTATAGATTGGGATATACAAGCACAGAAAAATATGTGTGTTTGACAGGCAGAGGGAGAGAAAATTACATATTCAATGCATGGTGCAATTCTAAAATGGAAGGAATGAAACAGGTGGGGTAGCAGTGGAAGCTTAAAGACTGGATCATCTCTGAGATCTCAGGGCCTGTTTCTCCATCCCAGGAGCATCCTTTATAAACAGCTAATGTAGGAGAAATTGAAAGAATGGAAAGGAGCTGAGACATGAGAAACAAATATTTATTCATTACTAAGTGAGATTCTAACAGGGAAAATTACACAGATGTAATAAACAGACAGTAGTTCTTTCTTGGAAGGATGAAAATCTGGGCCTGCCACCATCTCACAGCACAGTTCATCCCTTTTTACATTAAAGGGAGGTGAATTTTTGAGCACTGTGTTATCCAGCCATCATTTTCTTCTTGAAATAAACTTGGCACTGAAGTTCTAGTGAGCAGAGCTACACTGGTTTATACCACAGGCTGTCCCCTAACACCTATTCCCAGTCCTCAGCTGCCTCTCCTGCAGCTCCACAATCCTCCACAGCACTGTACCTTATAAAATTCTCACTCTGGGTGCCCCATGTCCCTCTTCTGGGTCTTAGCCTGGGTTCTCAGTTCTCATCATGTTTCCCTCCTGTCCCTGGGCAGTTATGCAGGGGAGTATAGAATGGGAAGGAACAGCTCTCTTGTAAGATGTTTAAATGTGATGCTGGAGAGCAGGCTAGCCAAAGAAAACTGATCAAGGCTGGAGGAGTTAGGAGAGAAAAGGAGGTAGTAAAAATTCTTGCCTGGCAGTCCAGCATGGAAGTTTTTTTGGCTCATTAACTTGTGAAACGGTTTGGGGATTTTCTAGAAGGTATCACAGGAGTGCAAAGCAACAATATGGCCATTAATAATAGTTTTATTACCAGTTAGGTCTACAGCTAATTCCTACATATTTCTTTCCACAGAAAGAGTTCAGCATTCTCTCTGTGCACTGCTGCTCTAAGCTAGGGCTGGCCAGAGGGCACCCCAGGAAAAAATTTCTGTCAGAAAATGCTCAGCTAGGCAAAAATATAGTGTTCTATGGTCATGTTCTGACCACAGAAAGCAATCAGGTCTCTGCTGGAACCAGCCACACAACAAGGAGCCAAATCCTGGTGCCCCAGTAACCTGTGTGCCAGGCTCTCAAATCCAGGGGTGTGCCCTGGGGACTGACAGCCTTGGGCTCCCCAGCTCCTGGCTCTAAACTCCCCCAGAATCCTGGAGTTCTGTGACTGCATCCCAGCCCTATGGATGCTCCAGATGCAAGAGCATCCAACTGTTTCTCATTCTCCCTCAAGACTGGCTCAGCTGGGAGCCTGGGAGCACTGCCCTTCCTGCCCCAGCCCCAGGAGACCCTGCTGAGCAGAATCCCACAGGAGCTTTGATCCCTCCCTGAGAGCTTTCTGTCACCTCAGAGCTGATACCTGAAGGGCCCAAAATCCCTCAGCCTCCCCAGGATGCTGCAGCATCCCCCTGCCCTGAAGCACAGCAATCCATCCAGCCTGTGTTCAGTGTGGGTGATTTGCTGGAGGGATGGAGAGGGTGGGAAGCCTCTTTCTAACTCTCCTCTTCTGGAGTCTGTGGCTCCTTGTTCAGGAACATTGTTGTTACTTTCAGTGCTGCTCCTGCTGTTGATCTTGGCCTTTGCTTCTATGATTTCTGTTCCCCGCTGCACTACTTAGGTGAACAATAAGTTCAATTTCCAGCAGTGGTCGGCCTCCTCTCTTACCCCTTGCCTGCAGGAATTTCTTTTGTTTGGTTTGATATTTTTAGTCACGCTGTGTTGTAATAATAAGAACAAGACCATGGGCACGCGAGATTCCAGCCTTCCTTCAGTTGCCATGGCTTGCCTTTGCGCGTTGTTATTGCTTTGGATGAGCTACTGCTGCTGCTGCAGCCCCACTCCTTGATTTCTACTTCTTTAATACTGTTCCCTGCCTTACTACAAAGTGAACAGCAGTGCTTGTTCTCTCTCTCTCTGACGTCTTGAATCCACCCACGAACCCATTATTTTCTCTAACGGCCAAGACCGGTGTAGGAGGGAGGAAGGAGGAATGAAAAGAGAAAAAATAAATAAGGATAAAGCCCTGTGTGCTTTGGGACTGTTCCCTGCACTGCAGAAAGTGCTCGTGCACCCCGCTGGATGTGCAGACCAGGACATGACCCTGAGCTCCTTGTTTACACAGCACCCAGAACGTGGTGTGCTGGGAATGAGGACACTGGGGGTTCAGACAGGGCTGGAATCTCTGGTGTGGAAGAAATCACGTCCTGTTGTTGTTTTTAAAAGCTGCAGAAGCTGTGGTGCTGGGACCAGAGCGTGGATGTGCTTAGGAGAACCATGTGTGTGTGTGGAGACAAAGTCTGAGGGGAAAATAAACCATCATCATCCCACCCTGCTTGCCACCCTGTGGCCACTGAGGTGCTGAAGGGACACAGGCTTGGCAGAGGTGCCAAGGGTTCAGACAGGCTTTGCCACCACCTTTGATGAAGTTCTGATATCTGGTGAGAGTTTCAAGCAGCTCTGAGCTCTCAGTGCTGCTTGTAGCTGCTCATTTTATGCCATTGATAAACTGATTTATTAACTTCTATAACATATCCTTTCATTCCTACTTCTTTCCTTTTTCTCTAAACTTTTCCAACCTTGTCTCCATCTGATAGTGACAAAAATCTGAATCCTCAACATCTAAGAAAGTTGCCCCAAAGTACTCCTGAAAATTTTCCTCTCTGTGATTTTAACTAAGAAAAATTAAAAGTCGACCAGGTTCCTGGTAGAAAGAAGTGAGGCTACAATATACCTTGTTTTCCTAAATTTTGTCTTAAAAACAGTTCACTTCATCATGAGTAGTTTATCCTGTTTAAAAATATTTTCTGAACTAATGAAGAACTTTGAATACTTCACTAGAAGGAAATTGTTAAACAGAATTTCTGAGCTATTGCTGAGATCCCTTTCCTAGGCCTTACTCTGCACCATCTATGTCATGTCCTTCTGTCCTTCTCCACCAGCTGGTCTTTCATACCTTATTTTAGGAACAGGGAATTGGATATTATCTCACTTAACAAACAAGCAAACCAATCCATATGTACAGACATATATAAAATACCTATATATCTATCTCTTTGTATATATAAAATAAAGAACTGATTTTTCCAGCTGTGGTTGGTTATTCAGATTACAGTACAAAGCCCTTCCCTCTATATGTAGGTGCAGGCTGCTGCAAGTCTTTTGGCTCTGTTTTTATGATGGTTAGCACAAAAGGGTACCTATTTCATCTATGTAATTCTTCACCTTTTGCACTAAGGGAGCTTCCTTGGAAAAGACTCCAGCATCTTCCTGATTGCTCTTGTAAGCAATCCAAAAATCAAGGAATCCTATGTAGTTTTCTTTAATGCAGTCTGGATGATGAATTTACATCTATATATCAGAAACACTGTCTTCTGCCCTACATTACTAATGTCAGAAAATTGCCACTATATAATTCATCAAAGTATTTCTATAGACTCCCCCTTTATTATCTCTTCTCCTGCAAACGGTATAATTTGCCTTCATTCTATGTCAATGAGAGGAACTTTAATCTTGGATACTGCTGGATAAGGTGCTGTACACATTAAAAGAATGGCAAGGTAAGAAGGGAATGGGCCTGGATAAAAATATAGATTAGGAGCTATTTGTTAGCAACTGCAAACATGACAACAAAAGACTTTTTAAAAGCAGCTTGAAGATTTTGCTTAAAACGGTCACATAATGAAAGTATTTTTGCACTGTATGTGTTTTAATCAAAATTATTTTCCTAGAGTTTCTTTTACACTGAAGAGTGTATGCTGAATTCTAAGTTACACTTCTTTAGAAATGTGTGGAGCTGTAAAGTGGATTTAACTGTGAGAAAGGCTCAATATCTCATAGTCATATTGTACCTTTCACCCTCGAATATCCTAAAGTACTTTTCACACGTAAAAACCTGATATATAATTGCACCTGCTTCAGATATGAAATGCAGCAGTTGTTTAATGGTGCACAGAAACACTAGACAAGGGTATGAGGCCAGAAATTGGAGAATACAATATCCAGCTGAAAATCCAGGTGGGATTTAGGATGGGAGGATGTAATTGCTTCAATTAGAATTTTGTGAGAATAATATACTTAATAGGTGCAATTCCTGGCCCTATTGGAGTCAATGAGAACATTGCTGCTGATTACAAATGAGGTTGAAACTCCTCTCATATCTCTTCCTTTATGAAAAGTTTAATGAAATACTGTAGTCAGAATTATTTGCAGGGTTTTGATTTTTCTCATCTCCACCAGAAGAATTGGCTTGATCCTCAGCCCAGCATTATAGCTATGAAATCTTGTTAAGCGCCTGTTTTACACCCCTAAAAGGGGAGGGGAGAATTGGATCCAGCATCTCCTGTGGCCTTTCCCACCAGCATGGGATATTGGTTCATTCCAGCTCAGATAGAAATGTCAGCTGCAGAATCAGCCTGACGCACACAGCTGTTCCGTGGAGGTTTCCAGTAAAAAAGTAATTTCCCATACAAGTACCCAGGCCGATAGCTCCCGTGCCGTGCTGATGCTGTCAGCCCTCACGTGCTCAGGTTTTATGACTGTAGGCCATGTTTTAAAATATCAAATGTTCCTCTTCAGTCACTGTAGAATGTTAATAGGTAACAGGGAGGGAAGGTCTGTGATGGCATAGATGCGCAGGAAATAAAAGCTGTGAAGATTGATATATTTCTGTGATGAATAAGGAAAATATTCTATTCCATCCATTCATCTCTCCTTTCCCTTTTACTCCTTCCTGTTTTCCTCTCAGTTCTTTCAGGATCCAAAAGGTTTGATGCTGATCTTAATGAAAACCTTCCATTGATTTAGATACTGATTCAAATACCAACCTGTGAGCTGTTTGCTTCCCGTAAAGTATTCATTCTAAAGTGAAAAAAAAAAAAATAGAAAAGCATAGGTCTAAAAGTATATACCCATGTCTCTCACTTCACATATTTACAGGCATGTGCTCTGACTGCCTCACAGCTGGACTTTGCAGTGGCCTTACCCTATTGTAGCTACGTGGTTTGTGGGTCAAGCCCTCTGAACCTGAACTCCATCCAGCCCAGAGGGAGTCTGTGGCTGTTTGTGCTGTAGACATGTCCCAAGGAGCACCTCAGCATGGCAGGGATGGTGCAATGGATGCCAGAGCATCCTTGGATGAGGAGCTATAGATCCCCTTGCTCTGGGAGATCAGCTTGTCCCACATCAAGAGGGAGCAGTGGCCCAGTGTCACCTCCAGACCTTGCTCTGCAAAGGGACCAGTGAGTGCAGCAGCGTATGTGAAATATATTTCTCTTACATGCTGTCCTGAGGGAATGAGATTTCCACAGGAAATAGACTGAACATTTCCTGAAAGCCCAAATTCTTAGCATTAAGCTCTGCCTCTGCATCACTGCAGGGGAGTGTGGGCAACAGAGGAACTGCTGTGGCTGTCCAGGTGTGTGGATGAGCACCCCAAAAAGTGCCCTAAAACTGATCCAGCAGCATCCCACCCAGATCCTCTGGGAAGGGCTCATACCCTCATGCCACATGAGCAGAGCTGGAGACTTTCATCATCTAAATTCAAAGAAGAAACCAAGGCAAGCAGGAGCCAGCAGTGATGGAGAAGAGGTCAGGGCTCCTCTCCCCAGTTCCAGCTGGATGCTGTGTGCTCAGGTCCAGCCCCTCCAAAGCCCTGCCATGCTTCCAGGGAAAAGATATTTCCTTTCTTTCCCTCAAAGATAAACACCAAATTTTAAAAAGTGATTTACTTGAAAGCTCCTACTACCAATTTTTTTCTCATTTCATGCCCCAGCTTGCTTCTAGGTTGTTGCTGTGATATTTTTTTTGTTCTTCTTTTTTTTTAACTCATAACACGTGGACTCGTTCAAAAACACCACGTATTTGAGATAAAACTGCTTTCAGCCTATGGCATAAAATGTAGGGCTACATGAAAGTAAAAAAGGATGAGAGCTTTTCAATCAATTTGATGAAAAATTTAAGTTAATTAAAAGAATGCTCAATTTTTCCCTAGAAGGCGACACTGATCTTTATTATTAATGCATACCAGTGTTTCATAACTGTGCATAATAATGGCCTGTAACATCAGGCACAGCTTCATCCCCAGCTTAATTTGTTACAAAATCTTTTTTGGTATTCCTAAAGCATGCCCTTTGCCACTGTATCTCTGATGCTCTTGGGCTAATTCCCAACTCCTAAAGGACGTCTTATTTTATGCTCACACCTGAGAATTAATTTATCAGATTGTTTTTTCAGTTTAAAGCTTTTTAAAAAATAATAAAAAAGGCATATAAAGACCCCTTCACTGCTTGGCTTTCATATCACTTTTTAAGTATTCAGATTCAATTAGTGGAAGTAGAAGTTGAGGAATAATATTCATACAGGCTGGAGACGTGGAGTAGGAGAGAAGGAACAGGAATTGGTCTTTGAGTTGTAGACACAAGATTTTATATTCTTCCAAGTATATTAATGGAGGAAATGGCTTTCCAAGATGCGGGGCTTGTATTGAAGAAGGATCTTGGAAAATCCACAGAGAAGTGTGCCTCCGTTGCTGTTGTTTTCCACATTAGTGCATTAATTGTTAAGTTGGTAAAGATTTATATTTCAGGGTTAACAGCATAGGTAGACATAAGGGACATCACTACTGAACAGGCATATACAAAGGGAAATCCTCTAGATGAAAAAAAGGATGAATTTTTGAAACTTTTTGTTTTAAAGAACCAAGCTGAAGGCTGTTTTCTTTCTTTTTTTTCTGTATATTTCTTTTACTTCTAGCATATAAACTGTAATAAATATAGAAGAAGGTAAACCGAATATTTCTTTTCCCCTTTAATAAATATGGAGCAGATGTGCAGGTCCTCAGTGAGGAAGAAAACCAAAGGAAGGAGAGTGGGAATAAAAGTAAATTCTAGGTTGCACAGCATTTATCAAGGAGATGGAAAAAAGCTGGGAGTTGAAAGCAAGATTTACTGATAAGAGATGGTGATAAAAAGTTCATAAGAGCTGAGCTTTATGTTACAAACTTGTAATCAAGAATCTCTTGACCAGCTGATTGTCACTGGTTGCACATCAACACAGCCAGGGTCTGAACCAAGCTTTGTCTTCTGTTTCAGCAGAATCCAGGTGCTCTGGTGTAGCCATGGCTGAGTGGGGTGGGGATCAGTGGGACAGATCTACATAGAGAGACATTCAAAATTCCCATTTGATTCAACTGAAATTTGGATTGGAAACTTGCCACTTCACCAAAAAAAAAAAAAAAAAAAAAAAAAAAAAAGGCAAAAAAAAAAAAGTTCTGTGTTCCAGGGGGTCTTCCTGGTTCAAGCCAGGGGCTCCAGTTTCTCAGCCTTCCCCATCCCTAGGGACTGCTCCGACCCCAAGTGGGTCGTTTTGCTGGGATAGACTTCCTCAATCTGTTCTGCCAGACCTTTCTACTTTGCATAAATAATTGAGCATTCATTAGAGCAGGGTCTTGAGCCTGGCTTTCCCACAGCTGAGGTGAGTGCCCTGACCACCACACTATTGATTTTCCTATCCCGACCGATCAATCTTCCATTGATCCCATTGGTGCTAATTGGCAAAGGGGGTGCCCACAGGATGTCTGGTGAGAGCAGGAGACACACGTAACCCCTATGAAAATAAAACCATGTATTACCCAGTGGCAATGACAAACACTGCTCTGTGAGACCTGTGTCTGGCGTTGCTTCAGCTGTCCCATCTTGCACAAAATCAAGGTTCCTCTTTCTAATGATTCCAGTGGAAATGGTGCTGCCATTCCATATAACATGCAGTAACTGTGCATCCTCAGTAAAAACATTTCTGCCTAATCATGAAAAGCACAGTTGAGCTACAGTCTGAACTGACTCAATTTATGTAACAAGATTCCGCTGTGTTTGCCCAAATTGGCATAGTTCCTCTCCAAGGGACTGAAAAATGACGGCAAATCCAGCATGAAGCCTGTTGTTATAGGAAGTGTAGGGAGTAGCACAAGTTTATTGTCAGCCTTCAAGTGTGCCTTTAGGTGGTCACCACATCCTGAGATGCTGCTGATAGAACAAGATGACATGTTTCTGAAGGCCTGCCAAGACATTCAAACACACAATATTGAAGACTCTTGCTCTGCTTTTCTTAGCAGTTTACTATTTCCCTTCAGAATGAATATGAAATTATGCTGCTGTGAAGAAACCCACGGTGTAATGAGGGATGCTGGGAGAGATTAGCCAAGGCAGATAATGTCTTGTAGAGACTATCTCTTTGGCACCTTTGATACCAATTATACCATGACATCTCAAAAGGAAGTCACCTGTCTTAGCTGCGGAGAGATATCCAAGAAAATCTAACAAGCTTTTTTTTTTTTTTTTTTTTTTCTTAGTTCATTGTGCAATGAACATATGCAATGATATAATAATCATTTCCCCTGGTACAGCAGGAAAAAAAATTAAGTAGAATTAGTTCCCAACATGAAACCATTATGAGCTGTAATTTATTTCAGAAAGTGGAAAGTGTTAGGGAGAAAGGGAAGAAAAAAAATCCCCAAACCTTTGCTGATAATTTGTTATGTTCTGGACCCAGTAAATGACCTTATACATATGGACTTAAGTATACTCAGCGGGTACAATATATCTAAAATGACATAGAGGATTGAGCCTAATTGATATCATTAGAGCCCTGGTCCTTTTACACTTGGCCTTTGAGATGTTGGTGTTACCAAGAAAGCTGCTTTTGATTTATTTTGCTTTTCTTCTTCATCCTTTTGCTCTCTCTCTCATTCTCTCTCTCATTCCTCCCCCCCTCCTCTCAAGTTCTGCTCAAAGGCCAGACCCGGGGAGATTAGGAACTCATGATCCCATCCAAGGGCTGCAGTGCTACAGATTGCAGATTCCTTTCTGAAGTGATAACTTCTAACAAGAGGCACTTGGTACGTTTGACCAGTGTGCTTCTTAGGGGGAAGAAAAAAAGAAAGGAAAAAGAGTGCAATTGTATGGATAAAATACCAGCAACATTTATTCTAGGTGACTCTCTTAGGGGTTAACATGTGCTTTATCTTTAAAGGGGATATTCTCTGGCAGCTTGTGGCAGAAAGATGTGTGCTCAGCTTAGTGTAGATTGGAGTGGCTTACAAATTTCTAAATTGTTTCGATTTTAACCATTGAATTATGTCAAAAACAAGGTCATGATCTTCCCTTAAAAATTCTACAGTGAATATGTTACAATCAATTTTACATTTCATTAGTGTTTTACAGATGAACTCTGGAAGTTGTCACTGACTTTGTCCATCATCTTTATATACAAATTCAAACTATAGGTCTATGCATCCAGCATTTTCCAGGAGTGTTTGTGTGCAACAAACAATAGCATAGTACAGGTGGGAAGAGTGATATATGATCTTGTACCTAGAAGTCTGGGAAGTCTCAGAATTTTGGTAGAAGATATTCTTCATTAACTGATCCTTGTGTTTCAATAGCCTTCTGCTCTATTTGTTTATTTTTAGAAAATCTGTTTCAGTGTTCCAGAAAAAAAATGCCTGTTTAGCTGTATCATATTTGTTTTTTTCCCATAATGATCAAATGCAGGTTTGGCTGAGATTCATTTAGAATGGTTTATCAGATATTCATTGAAAAGGAATGAGATTTAATTAACTTTTAGTAAACATGAGAAAAATACCTACATTGAAATTGTTTAAAAGAAACTTTTCTGCTTAGAAGTCACTTTTACCTGCATTTTAACTAAGTTAGCTTGGGCCTGATCCAGTGGATCCTGAATTGGACCATTACTCCAGCTCAAAAAGGAAGAACAGGTTCCAGACTACTCAAGGAGAGCAGGATTTTCACTTTGCTGGTTGGGTTGGGAGTCATATTCAAAGGAAAGTTGGTGTTTTCTGATGTCATTATGGTGAATAACTGGCTCTCCTTGAGCAGCAGTTGCCATGGGAGAATGGGATTGGCATTCCAGTGTCCTTGCATCCTTGTCCCAGTTGTTGGTGACAATCAGAGGGATTTATGCCTGTAATTCATGCAGTCCAGCAGGTATTACTGCAAACACTGGAGCTGGAAGGACTCTCTAATGGTCTGAGTGTGGGTTCAGGGGAAGGGAGACTTATTAGAGGAGGGGGAGAGAAGGAAGAGAGAGAAGGAAAATGTTTTAATGGAAAACATGCAATCAAAAATAACCTCCTGTCCTCCATCCTTTATTCATCTGCTAATTGAAAATGGGAGTCTTGTGAACCCAAAGTGCACACGAGCACATCCATGGCCTCTCCCAGCTGCCCTTGGAGAGCCAGAGTGCCGTGGCACGCACTGTGCACAGGGAGCAAAAGGGCACAACAATTAAAAGGGAAATGCAAAGTACAGTTCTTGAAATGTCATGCACGTTAGCAGCACAAAATGCCAGTTGGGCTCTTCATCATATTCCCTGAATCCTTCTTTCCTTTTCTTCTGCATTTTTTTGGTTTTGTCTTTCCTTAACTTTTTTTTTTTTTTTTACCCGTGCGTGTTGGAAGGCGGCGGCGGAAGCGGGACCCGCACACGGGCTGTAAGCACGACATCAGCACCTCCATTCCTTTGATTCATTTACCCCTCTAACATCTCACTTCCCAAATGTCCACCCCCAGCACTCCCAGCCCCCAGTGCCTGCCTCCATAACCCCCCTTTACCATTAACACCCATCAGCAGCCGGCACGTTTTTACGGTCAGGGAGCATTGTTGCCCAGGCTTCCCCCTGGGCTCAGATCACATAACTATAAATTTACTCTGGAGCCTCTCATTCCTTGTTGGCTCACTACATCCTTGGGCCTTACTCCCTCCTGAACTTTATCCCTGCTTTTCTCTCATTGGCACATGCACCTTGACCCAGGCAGCCTCGCACATATGCAAGATACAAAAAGTCCACCAGCTGTGATCAACAGTAAATAAATCTTGATGCCAGTATTAAGTTACAGCAATTTTATCCTCTCTCTCTTCCCTTCCCCACCCCTTCATCGATGGGAGAAGAATATGAACTTGACATTTGCTCACTGAAAGCAGATGGATGAGGTAGGTCAGCATTAGGTGTAACCCTAGCACTGTTTCTTTGGGTTTCCTGAAGGATGAAGCTAAAAGAATTCTCCTGTTGGGTCAGAGGCCACATGAGTCATTTGCTTAAAGAAGAACTGTGCAGAATTAATCAAAATGAAACACAGGTTTTCATGTCTCTCTCTTATTCAGAATCTCTCAGTCCTTTTTTCCATTCCTCTTAGAGGAAGCAATGTATTTTATCCTTTTACACCTTGTCCTGCAGAGGTTTTGTTCGGAGTGGTGTCACAGGCCTTCCCCTTCTGTGTAGAAAACCATTTTAATCAGGATAAAGCCTCCATGTGATACTTGTAAAGGTCATCTGAAGCTGGTGTGTTAGTACCAGTGCAACCACAAAAAAAAAGACTCAACCCTTCATGAAGAAGTTTTGAGTTGAAAAGAATGATTCTATTCACTGCATTTTTCCAACTTAAAAGGAAAGTTAAAAGAGCAGCTCTAACACTCAGAAGCAAAAAACTTTACATATTTTGTTTCACTATAACCTGAGGAGAGCAAACTATTCAGGGAGAAAGTCTTTCATTCTCGTTTCAAGAGCTATACCCCGAAACTGATTAAGAGCCTGACCTTACCATAAAACAGGTCACAGTAATATTTTTAGGGGTTTCTTTTTTTTTTTTTTTCCTTTTTTTTTTCCTCCTGAGGTTGTTATCTTGGTCAGGGAGGTACCAGGGTATTTATGGTTTACAGTTTAAATCATCTCACAAAGGAAAAAAGTTTCTTTGGACTGAAAGCTTTTGGCAGCAAACTTTCACCTGCTATTTGAACTGTTCCCACTATTTGGCACACTAGCCTGTAAAAGCTTAAAATAGTACATCAAGATTTTGGGTTCTCTTCATTTTTTTACCCCATCTCCTTTTCTTCTCCTGTTTTTCAAATGCTGGAACTTCCTATTCGCTATTCCTGAAAACATGTTAATAATTTACTTGGGATTTGTGAGATGGGCATTCAGGGTAGGACAAAATGTCATTATTCTTCAAGAACTTTCATGTTCCTCAGCTGCTTCCCCAGCCATGCCCAGCAGTCTGAAACACTCTTGTTCCTCCAGCACTGCAGCAAAGTCATCACAAGCATTCTAGACACCAGCTTCTCCTTGTTAACTCAGCTGTAAACCAGTTGAATTTCCACCGCCCTGAAAAATAATCCAGTTTATTCAGATGCATTTATAAAGCAAACAGCAAAACCACCCACTGTCAGTTGCTCACACATTGGCATATGCACACACAGACACCTCCAGCAGCCCATATAGCACTGACAGTATGCACAGCTGTTATATTTTACGCTATTTGATGCTCAATAATTAGCGCCTGTTAAGGAAAAAAGGAGAGATGCCACACTACCTTGCAACAAATAGCAGGAATCAGTATGTCCAATTTATCAAGACCTACTGCTGAAAGGAAGATTCCTGTTATAATTTCACATGATGTTGCTGTCACTATTACACTTGTCAGCACTATGATATCAACAAAAGACTTCTGGTGTATCTCGCAGGCAATGACTCTTCTTCAGATTCGCTGAAGTGAGACAAGAAAACCACACAGATGCTTGGTATTGTCTTAATTTAATTGGAGGTTTGAGTTTGTGTTTTTTGGTGGGTTTTTTTGTTTGGTTTTTTTTTTTTTTTCTGCATTTGCATTTCTTTTACTGATATTTTTGGTAAGAGAAGTGGGTTGAGGATTGAGCTCCAATGTTGTTCTCAGCTGAAAATATTTTGTGATATGAAAATCATTTAAAATTGAGGAACATGATGTATTAACTCATGTTCTTAGCATGTTTGGGGATCAACCAGCCTGGCTTCAGGCTGGTTCTGCAGGTGGTGTAAAATGGCTTGTGACTCCTGTGATTAAGAGATTTCTCTTAACAAAACAGGTTTGTTTCATAGAAACTGTGCAGGTTCATATGCCAGGCTTCAAGAAAACCCAGCAGTACAGAATAATAGAATCATAGACTGGTTTGGGTTGGAAGGGACCTTAAAGATCACCCACTTCCCTGGATGAAACCCACCTGTTATGAGCAGGGACACTTTCCATTAGACCAGGTTGTCCCATGCTCCTTCCATCCTGGCCTGTAGCACTTCCAGGGATGGGGAGCACAGGTATGTGTTAGAGGAATCTTCAATCTTTCCTGATGTGTTTGAGCTGCCTGCAGCTCAGCAGGGAGACCATGGCAGCCAGAGCATGCTGGAGGTTGGCTGTGGCTGTCAGGGTTCTCAGCTGGGTTCTAAGAACTCAAGGAAGCATTTGGATGTCCCCAGCAGCACCTGGTGGTTCCTCAGCCTCAGAGAGACCTGCATGGGGCAACTGAACTGCATGTGAGGCAGCCTCTCACCAGCAGATCCATGTGTAGCTTCTAGAGCAGAGGAAGGGAGCCAATCTGTGATATATCCAGAGATCAATAAATAAATATGCACGCACAGGATTATGAAAACCAGAAATGAGATCCTGGCCATGTGTCTGAGAATGTAATCTGCAGACAAGCCAGATTTCGTGTCTGCACGTTCCTTGAGTACAAATGAGGCTCTGGTATATGTGAATTCTTCTGGATGAGTTTGATGGGATATAGATGTCTTAATACACTGTATTTTAAACCTCATATATTTGGTATCAATTAGGTGAGTTGAAGTCTCTCTAGCAGCACAATCTCTCTGATTATAAACAGTAGTGTTTTCCTAGTCTCTTCTTGCTGCTTTGATTCCCCTGTTGCTTCATTCCTCACCCTGGCCTGTTGTACTTCCATGTGCAGAGATACTCTAGGTTACTTCATCAGGAGTAATTTTTCAGTGTCATCTAAAGGTTTGCTGCTCTGATTCTGCAACTTTGCTTGCACTGGAGCAGTGCTGTTCAGCCTGATATTTGCAAATTGCTTCAGGTCTCATTGCCAATTGTAAACTTTCAAAAAATATGAGATTGGCTTTGAAATCATGAGTCCTTTATTCAAGGAATTAATTTCATAAGTTCTGGCACAAAAGAAAGAGTTTCTTCATGATTTGTTTTTTTCATAATTTACAGCCAGTTTCAACAGATTTTACTGTATCTGCAGTTTCTTTTGTGGATGCTCTTGTGCCCAATCCTGTGTCCCCATGCTTGTGCTTTTCCCTCTGGCCACTGATGGAGCAGCCACAGTCACTTCTACACAGCCACCTGTTTTCACAAAGCTTGTTAGAGCATCATTATTTTTGTCAAGTGTGTCCTTCCCTCTCCCCAGCATAAACACCTTCTGATCACATACATTTTCTCTTCAGAAGGTAGGCTATAAAAATTAACAGATGTCATAGTCATGGGGGTTTTTGCCCTGTGGATTCTGAGTCTTGCATTTAAACTCGATTGATGTTTTCAGATCTGATATTTGCGGTTACCCCTGTAGCTGTGAGAAGTAGGAAAGTATGTTTCAAAATCAACCTGAAAATCCTATGATTCTCTGCCTTGGGGATGTGAAGGAGACTTCAGTACTTCTGAGAAAATCACTAACAGAGTGATAACATTTGTAAGCCTGCAATTCTGAGCTCCGTGTAGGCATACGATTCACCATCCAAAATCGATGTAATTCTCTGGTACTGCCAGTTAAATCAAGGTTGTTTTGTTGTCAGCAGAGAGGACCAATTTCCAGGTGAGTAATCTCTCTCTCAATATGCAGACCACTGCAGATTAGTTGGACACTGTTGAGCAGCACTGTTTCTTCCCCTTATATAGAAATAATTTTATCCTTAGGTTTAGGAGGCAGGACACTTGTCACTCCACAGATTTCCAAACTGGCCTATGGAGGCTCCTTTTCCTTTCTGACACACCAAAATATTAAGACACTATGGTACTTTTCAAATCTGTTGTGTTTTCTACCTTCTTACGGAATTTATGTTCACAGCATATTCCTTAATATCACCCTCACATAGTTTGAAATCTGGATGCAAATTCATGCAGCAGAGCAGATATGTCTCTGGCTTTCCTTTCAGGATGAAATTGGCCTTGAAGCTGCTAAATGTGCTAACACTTAGGTAGTGTGTAAATCCCCTCACCCAAAGGAAACAAAAGGCCTTGGAGTTTCCATTAAGTTCTTCCTCCACTCACCCCAGAAAGCAGCTGAATTAAGGGTCAGGTTATTCTGTCTTAATTCATCATGTGTTTTTCCATCTACACATCACAACTGAAGATATATGTGTGTATGTATAATATATATATATATATATATATAGTAACAGAATTTGTCTGATAATTATAATTGAGTCAGAGATGTTAGTAGTTGGTAGTTAAGAAATTTATATCTAAGCAACCATCAGTCACTCCAATGATTTCAGCATTTCAAAAATAATCAATGAATCCTAAACATCTAAGTAGTGTTGCTGAGCGTATGACTGTGC
>WEIU01019323.1:180786-281930 GCA_013389925.1 Aegithalos caudatus
GGAAATAGTGAAAAGGATCAATAATGCCACTTCTTTAAATAGCAGAGTGGATTTAGTGTGTGTGAGCAGTGGCAGACTGACAGCCTGCAGAGCTGAAGGGCCACTGTTACCCACCCTGTGCAGCCAGAGCTGTGCAAGCCCCTCCTGGCTTGCCTTGCAGTGTTAGCACAGCTTTGACCTGGCCGTGGACACTCTTCCCTCCTTGCAACTGAACCTTTTGCTTCCTTTCTGAGGCTACCACCAAATTGGTTCCAGTTGCAATGGTGTAGTATTTTATTGGGGAAGAAAGGCAGGGTTTGGTTTTCATTTTAAGGTGGACAATTTCCAATAGGAAATGGATATTTTAATATGCTTTTCTGTGTTGTAGTAACGAATTGCTTACTTTTAAGACCATAGCAGAAAAAAACACACAAATAAGAGGGACTAGTTTCCCATGGTTCAAACTGCACATCCTTTTTCTGGGAGTAGGCAAAGGCTGAATGTGTTTTTTGCAGCACAGATTATTCGTTTTCCTCTGATACCTGAGTAGATGTATCAGTGCCAGCTTAAGTTTAATTTTTTCTTCTAATGGGATAGACATCTGAAGACAAAGCTTAGATAAAAGTGAATCTTAAAGCTCTCTGTGGTGTAACAGAGCAGTTTTTTGTGTCTCTACAGACCTAAGGTCTTCCTCAGAAGTGTTTCCCCTCTGGGTGTCCCAGTCCCTCTGTTCCCCATGTCCCACCTTGGACTTCCAGGGAAGTCACAGACTCAGAAATTCATTTGGATGAACATCAGCAGTGCTTGCACAGCTGTTTGAGAGGTGCCAAAAGGCACAAGTACTTTATTTAGGGTGGATTACTTGAGATGTTCAAAAATTGCACAAGGGCTTTTCGTTCTCAACATCTAGAAATCTGTAAAACACAAGAAAACTCCCAACCTCCCAACAACCTCAAAATCTTGGTTCTGCCAATGCACATCTACCTCCTTACCTCTAGTCTTACGTACTGAATAGTACCTGGAGTTTGGAAAGAGCTGGATTTTGAACCTGACAGTGATGTTACAATAGATATTTTACCTACACCGAGCCCCACATCAGGAAAAGCACAGAGGTTAATTCTCAGCACATGCTTAAAACCTATTGAAGTCAAACAGATATTTAGGTACAGATGTGGGAAATATGTTTATGGGTGTTGTTGAACAAGGGCCTTAAATGCATTAACAGTTTGCCACTTGATGTTGCTAGCCAATAATATGTTGCACTTTGGCTCTGCTAAAAATAACAATAAAACATTTGTTCTGTAATTTTCCTGCCATAATTGAATGATCCTGTGTTGTGATTCTGCCCCACTTTGTGAGCCAGGTAACACCACACACATCTTGGAAGTTTCCCCCTGGTTTCCTGGTGTCCTTAAATCGTTGGGTCTAAAAGCATTCAGAGATGGGATATTTTTAAAAATGTTTATCTTTTGGGAGCTACAACCAGACCAAGAAAACCCCAGTCATTTTCTAGAGATTGTCCACTGGAAGGTAAATCCTGGCTAGTGGTTTAAAAGAACTAGAGCACCTTTAAAATCATGGAACTGATCTGGGTTTTGAAGTTGCTGGTTCAGGGATGGATTTCAGGCTTCCTATTTCCTGCAAGTCCAATGGTCCTGCATGAGGACCCTAGAATCCCACTTGGCATCTGGAGATCTATTTCATGGATCTATTACTGCAAGAAAAAAAACAACAAACAACAAAATAAAAGAATGTGGGAGTGAAAACAAGCTAAGCCAAAGAGAACAAAAATTAAAATTCAGTGACTAGTCAATTTAGTAGTTTCTTACATATTCTGGTCTTCTGGATTATATTTGTGTCCGATTGTGAAGATTGGCCTTTTCCATTAAAACAGAGTAGTGCTAGGAAATCTACTGCAGAGATTGAAAGCAAACACTGGGATTCATTGAGCTGCCCTGGAAGTTCCATCAGCCTTGGTGATTGGCTGGGGACACGTGGATTGTTTGAGCAAATTCCATCTCTCATCAGTTTCAAAGCAGAAAACCTGACAAAATATGTTTGAGTATTAGTATAATTAATCGTATTTTAATTACTATTTATGTCTTTGTAAAATAAAAGGTTGGAAAATCTGCCCTTCTGATTTTAACTGGGTTTTACCCCATTTTTACTCAGGAGTAGATGACAAAATGTTCACTGCAAGGGTCATTAGACTCCATTTGTGTGATACATAAAAAATGCCTTACTAAAATCGTTTTAGAGAGACAACATTAAAAATCACTTTCTGGAGCAACCCAGATGTTTTGCTGCAAGAGTCACTCTCACAAGGTGAAGTCCATGATTTACAGCATAGTCCTAGACAGGTAACAGGGACTTCCCTTCCAGTTGCTTGTGTAGGGCAGATGCACCTATGAGGGAGACTTTACCCACAGCATCAGCTACTTCTTTGATAGGTAAATAGCTGGAAGTCAAAAATCTGTCAAAATCCAGCAGGGCACAAGCATCAAAAAGTCACTGTATTGAGTTGTTGACATTATTGCAAAAACTTCCAACAACCCCTGGCTTGGTGTCAACAGTAAAGGCCCACATGCCATCTTTTTCACACTCAGTGAATTCTGAACTACTGTAAGGGAATTAAACAAAACCAGGACAAGCAAGATAAAATAATATTTTTTTTTTTAAACAAGAGAAGAGGAGGTGGCAAATACTGAAAAGAGAACAAGGGGAAAAAAGGTGGTTTCTGTCTGTTTTTGTCCTACAGGCAGAAGTGCCAGGACAAATCAGCAGGTCTTCAGGTGAATTTTCTAGTTACAGTAGATGAAGCATTTCGTTGGCCACTTTGACAGATTGTTAACGTTAGTTGGGCTGAGTGTGATTAATTCTGCTGCTCTGTCAGTGACAGGAGGAAAAGGTTCTGCTAAACCCGAGCAGAGGTGACTCCAACAGAATTCGTTAGAGGGGCTCAGAGCAGGGGAAGCACTAGGCAGAGTCCTGTCAGCTTCCCAGCTGTGGTCTTCTGGATCAAAGGAAAGATGCTGCTGATTTGAAATGAAAAGTTGGGGGTTTCCCTAATGTGATCTGGCGCAGGGAGCCATTGATATGGGGTTGTCCTTCCCTGGCTTCAGGCAAGGGAAAAAATGGATCCGGATGTGAGCAAATAGTACAAAGGGAAGGCAGAGCTGCTAAGCTACATATTTTTATGCAATTTTCAAATGTGTGAGCTGTCAGGTTTAAAAAATAATAATAACACTGGGTCATTCCTTAGCCTGCTAACAGATGTGTCCAACATTTGGATCCTAGCGCAAGGATTTCGCCTTAACCGAAATGAATACATCTTATACATTGACAGTAAATCTCTCAGCACCCTTAAAATATAACCCAACTAATAAATGAGAAAGAGAAGACATCTGAGAAACTGCAAGTGTCTGCTTAAAATATATAGAGTTAATATCAGCAACTGGCGAGTGAAGTCAGAGCAATTGGAGCATTCCTGCTCACCATTCCCTGCTGCAGAATCCGGATCCAAAGGCAGATTCACACCTCGTGTTAACACAGAGTACAGCAGTAAAGCTCCATTGATTTCAGCCTGGTTATTGCTGATTTTCAGTCATTTAAGGGAGGAAAACAGATCTCTGTGTGATTCTGTGGCCAAGGCAGCAAAGCATGCTCCTCCTGGCTCCGGTCACCCTGGAGCCAGAGGCAGCACAGCTGGTGATGCTTTGCCACTGAGCAGTTGTTTCTAACACCAGTGGGGAAGCTTGAAGGGAGGTCACCTGATGTTTCCAGGCAGGAGCAAAGCAGGGGGATGCACAGTTAGCTGTGAGATGCAGGGAGTAGCTGTGCAGAGGATAAAGCTCTGGAGCCACAGCAGAAATGTTATTCTCATAGTACAAAGGGTGCACAGCTCAAAGCACGGAAGCAGAAATACGTGGTAGTGGTACTGACTAACAGATTTGTGCAGGAATCTGGTGGGAGGATTTATTTACAGTGTTTTCTGGCTAGTTGAATTGTTTGAGAAATGAAATAGTTGTTCTATATATCTTTCTCAAGAAGTGGTTCTATAATATAAACATCTGTAACTTGCTAATAGTTTTGGATTCTGAAAGTAAGAGTGGAACATAAGCCAATACAATAATAATGCTGTGCTTTTTGGGAGTTGGTTTTCCTGCTCTTCCATGATCTTCCATTTCCATTTGAAACTGGGCAGTCACCTACAGGTCTTGGAAATACAGTTTATTTCCAGGACTTGAGAGGGGTCCATCATGTTTACATTTTCCCATCCTTAGGATCAACCAGATGTGTTTAATTCCCATTCCTTGCCAGGTTTATCTGCAGCAACTGAAGAGATAACTTCCAGCAGAGTAACCTTGGAGATAAGGGGGGGCAGACAGCTGGGGCAGTAACCTTCTGCAGCCCCATGATTAATCCAATATGGTTATGAATAAGAGCCCTTGGTCATCAGAGCTTGGATGTTCAGCATCTTCCCGTAATCCAGAATTACTGCTGCCCATTCACCTGTGGTATAAAAACTGCAGCCTCAACAGAGGAATTGATGGACATAAACTATTGCAGCTAAACCAGCAGAGGATTCAAAAATTTCTAGTTTTCATTGTTGGGTAAAAAAAATCCATAATGGTTATTGGAGCAGGGAGCTTGGGAATCTGCAAAACAGAATGAGATCATTATAGTCCTAATTGAGCAAAGCAAATAAAAACATGCTCAGCTCCAAGCACTTGGATAATCCTGGTCCTTCTGACCAGAATTTAATGAAGGATGTAAGACTGTGCTTAATGTTCAACATGTGAGGAGTTGACTTCTCAGGGTCTTGAGCATATGTTTAATTTTTTTACTGAGTTAGGGCCATATGAATGGAAATGACATTTGTAGTTAGTGTCTAGGCTAAATCAAGCCACATGCCTCAGGGTACAAAATAACTATCAGATGGAGACAGTAGTGTAGGGTTCTCACTGTAAAATACTCACCAGAGATTCACTTTTCCCAGGTAGGTTCATATCAGTTCCTTTGGAAATCAGACTATTAGGCTAATATATTTAAGGAATTATTTGTTAATATGAGGTTTCAACGCCTTGCATTGCTTCAGTGATGGAATAATTTACCAAATAATGGACAATAAATAATTCTTTCAGTTAACTTTTCTGATTTTTACTGTTCCCAAATTCTCCAAGGAATAGATCACAACTTTTATCAGCCTAATGATTACTTGGAATAATTTGTGAATTTTTGAAACAAATAGTTCTTGAATTTTTGAAACAAGTGTTTCTTGAATTTTTGAAACAAGTCTGTCAGCCAACAGCAGCAAACATTCCACTGTGCAGGTTATTGGTATGGCCAAGTCAGTCAGTCAGAACAGGAGTAGCTCCCTCTGCCTTTGGTCACATATGACTTAAATTCATTTTCTAATGAGCAATTTCCTGAGTTGCCCTAAATTTATAATGTGTGAAGGAAAGGGATATTTTATTCCCTTTGATAACACCAAGGGGAAAAAAAGAAGGGAAAAAAGGAAGGTTGAATGTGGTTTGGTTGATTTGGCTCAAATATTTATTATGGCATGTCCTAACTTTTGATAAAGATTTTTTTTGTTGTTGTTCCCTATGACCTTTGACTAAGTCCTGGTATCTATATAGACCCTAATTCTAGTTTAAAATAAAAGTAGGTTTCATCTTCCTGGGTATGGCTATGTTTGCCTGGCTAAGCCAATATATTGCCATTTGCTTTATGATCAATATCAGCTAATAAAACACCACCATTCTTTTGAAGCATGCTCAGAGAAGGTGAAAGCATCTTGGCAAGGCTGACTTGTTACCTCTTCTATGTTAAACTAACAGGCAAAAAGGAAGTAGAATAAAATAAGGAAAGTAAAACAAGCCAAAATTAAATAAAAATAAAGCAGGTCCTTAAGAAATATGCTTACTACTGGCCTAAATGCTGGTTTCAGTGGAAATATTTATAACTCCCAAATATCCATATTAGATCTGAAGAGAATGTAAATGTGAAAGGAATTCAGGAAATATTTACTACATTGACCTTACACCAAAAAGACTTTCTGAAAAATATATTATGGAATGTATTTATAAGTACTAGGTGGAAGTGTATTTTTATTTCCCCCCTCTTTTACCTTTCCCTGTGTGCCCAGAGGCATGCAGATGTAGCTTGCAATTATTTAGTCACAACGCCAAAATTAACAATCCAACATTTCCTATTATTTGTTTTCATTCCATGCTTTGCTGTGCTTTGAGCTGGTGTGTCTGCCTGTGCAGCCACGTGGTGACTTCACCTGGAGAACTGATTTGCCTGAAAAAGCCATGAAAGAGAAGATCTTAGGTTTCATTTCTATTTTGATGTATCAATTCACCATTCAACCTGTAGTTACAAAAAGCCCTGGCATAAAGAATAGGCTATGGTGGTAGAAAATCCTTCCATGACATCACTGCCATGTGAGAAATAGTTATAAAATCTGATAATTTTTTTTACTCAGAGTTATAGCAGCTTTAATCTCTGGCTTGCCTTCCTGTCAGCTGGTGTAAATTCATGCTGAAACCCCACAAGTACTTGTATATTGTGCCACTGAGGTTGTGACTCAGAAACTGATATGTGCTGTAGATCTTCCATGCTTAGGTGTTGGTGCTGCCTCTGATTAAGATCATAGGAGTTTCCCTTCCTAACAGGAGAAATACCCCAAACCCTGCCATGCAGAGGCACTCAATAGCTCTGGGAGCTACAGAATTTTCTGCAGAGAAGCTGTCACTGGTTGTAGTGAATCTTGATTTCCTTTGCCTTAGTTATGCTTTCTTTCAGGATTTTGAAGACAAAAAATCCCAAAGAAGTGAAATATTAAGGCTATTCATAAATCTGTAAATATGGAAATGCCAAACCTTTATGAAATTCAGTGCAACTTCTGGTTTCTTCAACTGTTGTACAACTGCAGGTCTAAATTTTACCTAATGCAAGTTAGAATGAATCTTCTCTAGAAGCAAAGAAATCTCATCTAATTACCAGTTTACACCCAGGGTCTGTGGCTGGAGTGACTGGAAGAGCAGAACTGCAGCAATTGAGTATTTTATCCCAGAGTTTCCTCTGCCTGGCTACATCTTTGTCTCTTGGGGAATGAATACTCAGTTAAATAAATGGAATTGGCTTGGGGAAAAAAAGCTGCCAATGGCCCGTTCCCATGGACAGGCATTTTTGGTGTTCCTGCCTCCTCCAGGGGAGCAATCAAGACAGAGAGGTAGATGAAGGAGCAGAATCCCTGTTATAGTCCACTCTGGTTTGAAATATCTAAAACTGGGCTGTTACTACCAGAGGGAAAACTCCAGATAAACATCTTCCTATCTGGGAATTGATTCTTGACCATAATCCCCGTCCAACATCCCATCCACAGACAGATGTGACTGGGTTGCTGATAAACACATTGGTTAAAGCACCTGAGAGTTTTATACAGAGATTTTGGTGGTGTAATAAGGAAAATAATACAAATATTTCTTCAAAATCGGCTATCTCTGAAACCTAAAACAATAGTTGCCTACAACGCCCTTTTCCCAAATCAGCAGACCTCCCTGTTTGTACCATGTCTGTAATACAATGACCAGCATTGTGTGTTTTATTTGGACATTGGCTTTAAATACTCACTTTGGTTTGATAAAACCACATTTCATTAACATATCAGGACGGAATTGTTGTCTGTGTTTGTGGAAATGTATCCGGCTCACCCCAGAGGTTTTGAGAATTTGGCCACTCCCCTTTAGTCATTATAGAAAGAGACCTGCCAAGATGAGAAATTACACCAGGAGGGTTGAATATTAGGATTAATTGTCTTGAACCAGTGCAGTGGAGCAGGTAGGCAAGTCAAATCGAGGTGGGGATAATGAAGGCCAATAGGCAGCCTGTATTGTCTTCTTTCATAAAGAAAAGTATTTAAAAGAAACTATTTCCCATCTTTCAGCACAACTAAAATTGGAATTTAAAGCTTCTGCATTTCCAGCAATGGGAAAATTACAGTGTTCAATAAAGGGAGGATTTCTTTTTAAATGGGAGAAACCATGTTGAACAAAGATCATTTGTGGGCCATTAGCTCTTTCTTGGAGGGTAGCTTAGCACCAGCTTTCCCCCTGAAGCTGATAGGATTGGTCTAACCTTTTAGACCTTTGATATTGATCTTTAGCCTTTTCAATTGGACATTTTTACTGTGCTTAAACTGTATCTCCTGGTTGCTTCAAACACTTAATTGTGCTGAAAAGTAGTAATTCATTTAAAGGGAGAGGCAAAGTGGGCTGAAGAGGGGAAGGTAATATTAACTGGAACATGACAATGACAATCAGTTAATAAAGAGAAACGCTTTGGATTCCTCCAAAGACTGAAGATTTTAGTTTAAAAGTGAATTGGAATTATGAAGGTGTAATGTTCATCTACTTATTATCCTTTACTGCCTTCTGTCATTGCCAATGACTCACCAGACAGTGCTGCAGTTTGAGTATCTCTGAAATGGGAAAGGTCCCAAACCTTTCCCTTTCTACAGCAGCTCTTCTGTGCCCCCATTTCAAAAGATTCCCATTGCTATCTAAAACTTAGAGAGACCTTCAAACAGTCCTTTGTTTTGGCTTTAATCCTTTAACCAGCTGTTTGTTCAGTTGTCTCTCCGACACGGTTCCAGCAGACTGCTCTGTGTTTCCTTGGCGAGTTTATGTTTCAGCACAGAAATATCACAGGCTTCTGAAAACAGAAGACACCCATTCTTGTGAGGTACTGGTTCAGAGTAGTGAGCAATCAGTTCAGATTAACTTTTCAGGAAATTTCCATCTTTCAGAGCCAAGTTCTTGAGAGGTGTTTCCAAGATTGGTGAAATCACAATATTAAAAGGAAATTCTGTGGCCTTGGAACACTGTCTCCTCTCTTCAATGAAATCAGTTGTGACAATAATAGGATTTTACCTTAAGGAGAAAATTTGAATACAGATTTGGCCCACAGTCTGAATAAATAATCTTCCAGTCTACAGAGTTGCTAGTAAGGATGAGGATATCTATTTTTCAGGCAAAAATTTAGTCAAAAAATTCCAAAAAGGATTCTTCACCGGTACCTTGTATAGATTCCAAGATGCTTTGGAAGGTATTTCAGCTCCTATTTTCCATGTACACAAACATTCTTACATAAGAAGCTTGATGAACTTCAGCAAACTCTGTATTTCCTGACCCTATCAACCAAAATACTTGGTAAATGCATTTGGCTTAGTATTGTGGGTAATTTTCATGATCTAAATCTGCTATCCATGATGACAGAAAGCATTATTTTTTCCTTCTTTTTTCAAGATTTATAGATTGTATCCACAAAGCACCATTGTATTACTGTACTTGAATTCTACCATCCAAAATGAAATTTTTATATACCATCTATCAATGTGAGCTGAGTGCAATGAATAGAAAAGGCAGCTCTCTATCTTATCAATAATGAAAGAGTACTTCACTTCCCAGAAGAAATAAAGTGGGAGACTGCGTACCTATTTCCCCTGGAAACCACTCCAGGATTTCACAAAGGATGTATATCAACATATTCACCTTGGATCCACCAAATACCCTTCAGCTCTGCAACTGCTAATTTTCCTGATCAAGCTCCATTTAATGTACCTGTATTTTGATGTCCCAGCTCTTAGTGATGTTCAGAACAGATTTGTACACACTTGAGTGAAGGAAGAGTTGAAGCCACTTTGAAATTCCAGCTATTGTTAGAATGTGTTTCACTTACATTTAATTTGAGGTGTTTCACTTTACAAGAATAATGAAACACTATGTTCTCAAGTCAGAAATTTTCTTACCAAGGCCCTGTAAATCTTACTTCTTTTCCTAAATTTGACAACAGTTCTGTCTTGTGTCCATTTAAATATGTTTCCCATGGTTCTGTGTGGACTGTAAAAACCGAGTGATACAATAGCTGTCTTTACAAAAAATAAATTAGAACTGCCCATGAAAAACAATAATTCTGTAAACAGGCAACTGTTCCCAATAGCAAGCATAATTAATAGCAACTGTAATGTAGTGTAATGGTGTAAGTCAGAAATAATGCTACCACCATTAAATACACATATGTTAACAAGATCACAAGGAGTGAAAAAACATTCACATTTCAGACATCCATTAGTCTCTCAGCTTTGCTGTCTACAAAGGGCCTGTACCAATGATCTTATGTTAATACAGTGTGTACTGCTTGGGAGGCAGCACCAGGGAATGCAAAATAAAACAGGAATTGCTGCAAAGATAGGATCAAATTTTTGCACTACATAAATTCACTGCAAAGATCCTCAGTACATTAGGATGTAATTTGTCTGAAGCTTTGGAATTAGTGCATATTGTTAGGCAGCTTAATGTCAGAGAAAGGGTGGCTTTGTTTTTCCAGGAATTACTGGAGAAAAATGAAAAAGTAAGGGACTGGTTTACATATATGGTGTGATGTTGGATAATGCTATTTATCCATATTTCCCAGGGCAACTGAGCATAGCCCATGCACAATTCAATGCACATACAACTCCTTAATATCAATGGCAAAGCATCAAGGTAGTGATTCTTCCCTCTGGTGCCTCACAGGTGGGACTATGGAAGATCTCCTGTGTAAAAAAGGGTACTTTTATCATACTCAGTGAAGTGTGGGTTATTTACTCCACAGAATGTCCTTCCTGCAGCTGACCACAGGGTACTGCCCAGTGACTTCAGAGAGCCAAGGGTAAAAAAAAGGGGATAAAAATGGGGTGTTGCAGCATGACCCATTTTTGAGAATTATGAAGAGCAAACTCTCTTTACCAGATCTGACTGCAGAAACTTTGAGCAGATGTTTAGCATTCTAGGAAATACAATTATATTTGTATTAAATTTGTGGTGTGGCTAACTGTCCATCTTACTTTAAATTCTGAAAAAATAAAAAGGGTATTTCATCATCATTTCATCTAAACCTCAGAGGGTGATAACTACAACTTGGTTGAAATAGTTTCAAAAACATCTCTGGGTGTAATGGTTTTTAAATATCCTGTGAAATGTCCTTTTTTTTTTGTAACTTACCTCATAGAGCAGCACATCATGAGTGACGTTTGGTGGGGATCATTGACTGTCTCAGAGAGTCAATTTGGGCAGTTCCTCTGCATATGGATTTGGTATTTAAACTTGGATTTAAGAAAGTTGGATTATTTTACTTCAAGTTCACACAACTTCTTTTCTCCTCAACACTTACATGCTGTGACAGAAACACCGCCTGCCTTTGAGTGGGTATGGTCCCCTGTGGTTTATCTTTATTCAACAGTTTATAGAAAGTAACTTTTTAGCTTTAGGAGACCTTCAAAGTTTCTTCTTTAGGTGCTGGGGTCTCTGAAGCATCTAAGTCTGCAAGAGGAGATATTTCAGCCATCTAAGATATGCCCTAGGTTTATATGTAACTTTAAAAAAAAAAAAGAAGAAAAACTATAAAAGATTAGTCATAAAATGGTCTAATTGGCCAGAAGTCTCTCTGGTGGCAGTGTGTTTTATTAACTGCAAGAGACATCAGAGACAGTACTCTCAGATAAATCTGACCTGACTTCTGCTAATGTTTTCTAAGAATGGAATAGCAGGCTGTGGGGGAATAATTTTGTTGGATTTTTCTTCAGAGAAAGTGAAGGTAGATTTTTTTTTTTTTCCCTTTGCTTCTCCCCTCACCTCCCTCCCTCAAATCTTTTGTGAATTAATTTTCTATTTCCTGTGATCAGGGTTTTTCTCATACCTCATTCATTCCAAACATTGCATTGAAAAATGTCAAAGATTAGGACAAAGGACGAAGGAACCGTGCACCTCCCATCTGGGCAGCATAAGTAATGACAGGGTCAAGACTGAAGTCCATGAATCCCTCCATTACCTCACTCTCCCACTTTCTATTTCATTTTTAAGGATGCCCTGAAATGTGAATACCTCTTTTAATGCCTTATGAGAGTTACTGTGAGAAAGGTGATCAAAAGGACTCTGCTGGCTTGGGTGCCCTTTATCTCCGAGGAAGGTGATGCACAGCATCTGGAGATGATGGAACGCATGATTAACATTACCACAGAGAATGATTAATATCTTCTTAAAGCACCTACTTCCAGATTATCCATCATTTCATTAGAGTGGAAAAAAAAAAGTTCTTTTGAAAGGGGGCTGTGCCCCTGAACCATGAATAACTAACCCACCTCTTGACATGTTTACTAATTGAGTAGCAGAGTATGCTTAATATTATGTTGAACAAATAGTGGTGCCCCCTCTTTATGTTATGTAGAAACAAAAAGGTAGGAACAGAACAAAGTGAATTTGAGACAGTGGTTTAATAAAGCAGTTAAATGACTTTCATTTTATTGAAGGTGTCTTTAAATACATTAACCGGCTTTATTTTACTTTCCTTTCTTCTTTCTTAAAACACTCTATGGATATCAGCCTAAACTTTTTTTTTTTTTTTTTTTTTTTTTTTTTTTTTTTTTTTAATGAGCATTACAGTTCTCTGGATTACGTAATGTTTCAAAAAATATATCCTTCTCTAAATTCTCTTGGAAAGCTGTGCTGTTCCTGTAGGATTGGAAGTGGGTCCTTGGGGGTATGTGACCTCTTACATCAACTTTCCATGTTACAGTCAGGGAATAGCCCTGCAAACAGTGAGGAAAAGGCTTTGAGGGGCAGGTTACACAGAGTTTACCAAGGGTCTGTAGCTGGTGATTCTTGAATCTCATTGCAGCGATGAGCAGGGTGTTGGCAATTTGTAAAACAAAAAACTGCCTGCCCTCCTCCTTTTTGCAAGCGCCTGCATTCTTTTTGTTTTTGTTAATGGCACTGAACAGCTCTAAAGTTCAGATCAATACAGTGCTACCTTAGTGCCTTGCTCACATATATAATATCTTCTTATATTAATCCTGTTTCCAGGGAAGTGTGACAGGCAGTGGTGATGCAGAATACTAAACTGGTGATTATTAATCACTGTCTTTCAGATCAATAATCCACTGGAACTTTTCCTTCCCCCCCCCCCCCCCCATGTTTTTTTTTTTTTTTTTTTTTTTTTTTTTTTTTGTTTTTGTCATTTGAAGTTAAACAGAAGTACTTATGTGTATCCTGCTCGTGTGGTGTTTGTGTGGTTAATAGCACGTGTGTCCTTCCAGTTCAGCAGCAACCTGGTGCCTGCAGCTTTTGTAGCACCTCCTTGCTGATGGGAGCCTGATTGCCCGAGGCATTCATCCCCACCCAAGGCTTTCAGGGGTGACCCTGAGACATTCATTGTGGATGCAAGACGGTGGATAATATGGCATTGCTGGTAATATATTTCTTGCTTGGTATTGTTGCCTGCAGACCAACAAAGGCAGGGATCACTGCCCTAAGAAATAAAGCCATCCGTAGCCCTCTGCCTTTGTTTGATTTCGGGAGCATTAGTTACATTATAGTGTGTTCAGATTCTAATGCTGGGAATTTGAGCTCTGGACAGTCTCCCCTGAGTGCTGTGACAACAGAAGCATGAAAGGATGTTTTTTCTGAGAATTTTAGAGGATTCCTTGAAAACGATACAGTGTGAAAACCCCACTTGACACACTCCTGGCTTTCTCAGGAAATTACAGTTGGCTGCAGGGGGAAGGAAAAAAAAAAGTGATGCTTTCTTAGTTTATTTTTTTTTTAATGTTTCTCAGTTTTCCACCTGCTTTTTCTGTGACGTGCAGGCTTTGCAGGGGGGCTGGCTAGGAGAGAAGAATGGCTCCTTGAAAGCCACCTCTGGCATGACTATTACAAGAGACAATGAACTCGAACATGCTTCTCTCCCTTTTTTCCTCCAAAGATCATGAACTCGAAACTCAGTTGTGCATGCATGAAAGTTCTATAAACATTACTTAAACAGCAGCCAAAAGACCTTTGCCAGCTCTGGCCTACTTCTCCCCTTGTAGGGGCTCAGCACTCCCACTCAGTTGACTACTTGTCCTACTCTTTGCCCTCTCTGCTCTGCTGCAATCGTCCTGGAATTTTCCTCTATGCAACTGCTGTCCAAACCAGCTGCACCCACTACATCTTCAGCAGTGGACCGAGGAGGGTATTAATCATATTTTTGAGGAGGACACTCTGCTATTTATCTCCCTGACACCTCCAGCGTTTGGGAGCCCACTGCAGCACACAGCCCATTGACTAGTAATATTACACATTACCGTGCTCCATTGCCTCTCCCTGCCCTCTTCATTGAGTGGCTGTTCAACAGTGGAGTTGTGTTTGTTCAATCAGACATAATTTATACCTTTTTTGTTCCTTCTGGAGAGCTCTTGCTAATTTTAAGTCTAAGCACTGCGTTTTCCATATAATTCTAGCTCCGACGTCACCGAGCTGGAGATGGTCAAAGAGGTCTGATTTCAGGCTTGTTCAAACTTGTTGGTTTTAAATCACCAAAGAGATGATTTAAAAAAGCAAAGTGTCAAGGGAGATCATCTCATACTTCCTTTAAAGATCCAGGTTTTATTGCATGTCTAGGAATATGTATGTATCCTGTCTCCAAGGGGAATACCTGCAACAGCACATGGTACTGCCATCCCCTGGCTATTGTCCAACATGCAAAGTCTGTGAAGGAGAAGAGATTAATAATTCAGTTAATTTATAGCAAGTGGGGTTTTTTGTTGTTGTTTTCATTTTTTAAAAGAAATTGATAGGAAGAGGAGTGTGTAAGGAAAGAAAGCTATTGTAAGGCTAAATGCCTAATCATTCATCCTGGAGTTTGTTTGTTCCCCTTTCAGATTCATCACACTGTGTAATGAGAGCAGCTAGCTTGAGATCTGCCTAATTTTACACTGTTGAGACAATGTAAAGAAACAAAACGTGCTGTGCTCTGAGATGCTTGGGGAAATGGATTACTCACCAGAGAACATGGGGATTGTTTTGTATAGGAAGGTTAAAATAAACTCAATATTCAAAAAAAATTTAAAACCCACCATGTTTTTAGCTTTTCTTCTCTGGAATTTCTGAGGGATGTAAACTGATGAAATTTCTGGAGGAGTTAAGCCAATTTAGCTGAGTTAAGGGTTTAGCCCAAGAGGTCCCAGTAAATGGCCCATGGGATGAACAGATCCCTTTGGTGCCAATCACTGTGGTGTGTAATAATACTCTGTATTTCATTCTAGCTTCTGTTCTCTCCACTCCAGTGGAACTGCTCTTGCCAAGGTCTCTAGTAAGCTCTTCAGGGCCAAATCTCAAGGCCATTATTCTGTTCATATGTTCTTTGACATTTTGGCTACATCTGACAGACCTCATTATAATCTCTGTCTTGAAATCTTGGTTTAAAAGACTCTGTCCTGGAACTTGTTTCTCCTGTTCACTTTCTGTTTGCTCCCACAGTGACCTTCTTGGGACACCATTTTTTTTTTTTTTNCCAGCAGTGTCCTCTGAACTCATCTTCATCCACATCCAAATCATTTCCATTGTAATAATAATTTTGGCTGTTATCACTCCTGCTTCTTTCCTAATGGAGATACTGCTGCACAGGCTTGCCTTAGAGCAGCCAAGCCTAGACATATGCTCATCTCTTTGACATATCCCAGATGCTTTGTCACCAGGAAAAATTAATGTGGGCAAAATATTTTATTGCCATCCTAATCTCTTTTTCAAATGTGCAGCCTGAGCACTGTGTGAACTGTACCTTCCTTGTGCTTTCTTGCCATGTCTAGAACTTGCCTCTTCTTTGGTAGCAACTCTCAAGTTCTGGAAATACCCATTTTTTTTCCTTGTGTGTAGATTGAGGCCAAGCTGCTTCCCCTCCTGAGGTGCAGTTTGTGGAAGAATCCAGGTCAGGGGATGAGGTGGGCATGGAGCAGGCCCATGTGGTTGGCATGCAGCCCTGTGGGAGATATGGCATATATGCAATTAAGACAGAATGCTCTGGGAATTGTGCTGCTACCCTCTAACAAATCTCCACCGAGCATATGCAGATGGTGATTTGCAGAGGATTACAATTTGGCCACGTTTTGTTGAATATTCATGAGGACAGTGAACGATACCTCTCTGTCCCTGCATTGGCCTCTACCACATTTTGAGACAGTCCCACAATGCACATTAGTGGAACTTCACTAAAAAAATTCTAAACCTTTCAGAACCAACTGGAGTGATTGTTTTTAGAAATGGCTGAACTGTTTGGCAGAAGCTTCTCTGGTTTTTTCAGCATGAAACCATAATAAACCCAACAGACACTGGAAAGTTGTAGTCCACTGCAAACAACCTTCACTGGGACATGCTGTCACTCTTACATCTCTTTTTGATATTTCTGCTCCGAATTAATTTGTAAATTTGAAAGTGAGGCAGAAGTGATGATGAGTGTCTTCCTCCTCATGTGAAATCTCATCTTTTTATTTCATCTCAGGGTGTAAACGTGAGCATAATTAGCCAGAAAATTAAGGTACAAGGAAACATATTTATTGTAAGAAAGACAAAGGAATGAACTTTGCTGTGTGGTCCCTGGTCAGCTGTGGGCTTGGAGCCGAATTCCTCTCCTGCTCACTGGAAGCTTTTTTATTAACTTTCAGGGCAGAAAATTTCATCTTTCTGCACCTCTGTACCCTTGATGAGGTTCATAGTGACTTCACAGACCTGGTATCAGCCTCTCTTGATTAGTGTTCACAAAGCCCAGAGAGATGATTTCATAAGACTGCAAACGTTTTTTAATACCCAACTTCAAAGTTGGCCCCGCTTTGAGGCAGAGGTTGGACCAGATGACCCTCCAGCATCCCTTGCAACCTAAATTAGTCTATAATTCTGTGATCAGTGTTCTAAGTGGAAGAAACTCTGATGGAAATACACATAAGCTTCTAAAGGTTAAGGACAGGTATGATCCTAGTCTATCACACAGCAAAATAAACCAAGTTCATCTAAACTGTTTGGGGTCACTCAGATCCCCTTCTCAGTGAGGGGCAGTAATGATTTATAGTCTAAACTCAGTCACTGATGATCCTCTGATCCTACCTCAGACCTTGCCAGCAGGCCAGCCCAAACAATACATTGTTATTTGGACTACAGGCACCACAATCTTCCCCTAAAGAAGAAAATGAGCAGAGTTACCATTATTGTTGGGTGTGCTGTGTATGAGTCCTTACTGGTTTTGTACAGAAAAAAAACAAGAAGCAGCAACTGTTGCAGTTATTTTAGAATAAAGAGTTTCATAACACCTGATGACATAAAAGGGCAGTCTGCAGTTGGAAACTTTCTGCTATATTTTTCCTCTGATTAAAAAAAAAAAAAAAAAAAAATCAGCCCCCATAGCAAAACCTGAAAACAAATCTGAAGGCAAGGAGAGCTTTCTCATAGCTGAACATATCACAGCTGGATAATGTGAAAGGTTTTCAGCTGGGCTGGGTTGAGTTAGCGCTGCAAAACAGGAGATCTTGTTTCAGAAGCAAAGGACAAGACAAGGAGCCTCTCTGGATTCAGATGAAGAGTAAATCTCTTGACCTCTAGGCCTGTGCTAGCCTGTGTGAAATTCAGATCTCAGGACTAAGTAAGAGCTGATTGAGCAGAAGATGAGGCTTGTCTATTACATCCACACTTTTTAATTAGATCTTCTGGCTGTATGTCCTTTGATCCTGAGCTGTACGTGACAATAAACATATTGACAATGGGGATTACATCAGGCCACTGTCTTTTCCAGCTTAGTGAGGGTGGAGGGTTTTTTTTTCTGTGTAGGAATTTTTCTATGCAAAAAAAGTTATTCTGGCATGATCTGAAGAGGTTTTAAATGCAGTTAGTTAAGCTGAATAAAAGCCTGTATGGGTAATGTTGCTTTGGCATAATGGCAACTTCCTCAAAGTTCATTAAATCCATTTCTAATTAACGTTAACTAATTCAAATTAAGCTATTACACTGCAGTAAACATGTCCACATAGCTACCTGAACCACCCTAACTCTTATTTTAAATTCTCACTTCGAGTTGTGTGGATACAGCTCCCTAGCCAGCTGAGCTGAGTACCAGGCTAGAGAGTGTGAGAGGTGACAGCATCCATGAACAATATCAGTGTGCTGCCATCTTTAATTTTCTCCTTTCTCTTTGTGTCTAAATAAAAAAGCAACAGGAAAGCCTGTTTATATAGTTCTTTGCTGGCATGTTGGATTGCCAGATTCAGCAGTTTTAAGCATTCTTCTCTTCTTGGAACATTTTGATATGTATCTCCTAACTTGAAAGCATTCACTGCCTTCCCTTGGCTCTTCCTGTCCTAGGAAAAGAACAGGATCATCTGTGCTGGTGAGTCCTGAGAATGGTCCTGTACCTGTATTTTCTTGTAATTTCTTTTTGCTACCATTCAAAATCGTTGAGGGGGCATTTAGGACTGAAGCAGTGCATGGTCCATCCCCATTCCAGCCCTCCACAGAGGGTGGTTTCTTTTCTGAGTGCTTCTGTTTTATCATCCTCTACTTAATGTCACCCTGTGAAAGGATGCCCTGGTGAAGCTCAGAGAGAATATGGGCTAAATCAGCTTGCAGTCAAAGGATTTATAGCTGAATAATTAAGCCCAGACTAACTTAAGGGCACTTCCCTGGATGTGAACAAAAGCTTGTAGCTAGAACTATAAATTGAACCCACCCACCTGAAACGCTGCCAGCAAATCTGCCAAAGCCCCTTCCTGTGGAGAGAAACCTTCTCCTGCAGGTCTTGTAAATGAATTAATTATGTGTCTGTTGAAACAGAGTAAAGGTTCATCAGTAGTGCTAATATTTGGAATAACAAAGTTGTTAAGTTTGCTGCAATCCAATGTTACCTAGTGCTGTTGGAGCTCACAGCTGTCTCCTAACACTCTTGTTTGCTGAGTTCCACACACAGAAGGACCTGGGTGTGTCTTGGGGATGTGGTGAGGTGTGGTTTTTAATAGTTGTTATGTTAATAAACATTTGGACTAAAGGAATCCATCAGCAGTTTCTGAAAATAACAGCCTTGCTACCAGCGGGTAACCAGAAATGCAGAGACAGAGCTGTTTGGGTTGCTTTTTCTTTTCCTTAAAAAAGAAAAATCCCACAAGACTGTTGAACAATTACAGCTTAATTTACAAAAAAACACTTAAATGTATATTGTCTTGTGAGCCATTTAGTCCTATTGTCTTCAAATGAAAGCTTATTCATGTGCTCAACTCTATACAGCAGCTTAAAGGCTTCCTTGAATCAATCCCGAGACACTGAGGAGACCTTTGTAGAAGTAACTATTGATAAACACAGGTGAAACTTGGGAAAAAATAGCAAAGAGCAACAAATCTGCCAGTAGCAGAAATTACTTTAGAGCCTGGGCTGTCTAGGACTGTCATTAAGGTGACCACTTGGGAAGATATCAGGATGAGAGGTTCCTTAATAGTACTTAGGGCAGGCACAGCAAATAGGGTCTGATCCAGCAGATATTGGAATACTTCTTTTCTGGGTGCTTCATTGAAAATGATGCCAGCAAAAGGAAGATAGTTCAGAAAAGAGAGAAATAAATAGATGAGGAAGCTTGAGAGAATGGCTCGTGAAGAATGAACAAAATGTGCACGGAGTAATAAAGAACTGTGAAGTGATGCCTGCCCCAGATCATGGGTACACCTTGCTGGTGCTGCAGGGCTGTAAGCACCAAAGTCAAAGGATTAGTGAGGCCACCAAAGCTCACAGTGACATGAGAAAAAAATTAGGAATGGAAAACTGAGGCTCAAAGTCAAAGGGAAAATGCATAGTGTCCAAATGCATGAAGGATCACAGACACAGAGGTATCTGTGAGGGCTTTGGAACAGTCACAGAGGGGCAAGGGCAGGGGAGGAGGGAAAAGAGGAGAGGGAGCAGCAGAAAGAGAAACATGCTGTGGTGGTTTTTAATAGCCAGAGCCACCAACCTGAATCCATCCAGCCCTAATGACTGGACAGAATCCTCTGGTATGATCTGTGACACCACTGAGTGTGTTACCATTGTGTAACACTGACCTACCCTGAGTGACACCTCATTTACCTGACTCAAGAATGCAGCAGGAGTGATGAAGGCAGTTGGCTTTTCCATACCTAATACCTCAGCACTAGGACTCTAATAACCCACATGAACCTGAATATAAAAAAGTAAAATAAACCTTATTTTCACTAGCTTTTTCTTTTGAATGTTGGTAGCACCTTTTAAGCAGTGACAGATCCCAAAGCCCATCCTTCCTGTAGCTGCAGGTAATATCCTGATGTTCCCTATGGGGTGTTGGCAGATACTGTATATTTTAGCACATTTTGACAGGCCTCTACAGCATCCTTGAATCAATCAAGTTCTGCTAAATCTAATAAAAAATTTACCATTAACTTTTAAATCATAGTAAGAAAATTGTAAAAGAAGAATGGTAGCAGTACTGCTGTCTTGCTTTGAGGAAGATACATGCTTTTCTGTCAATCTCTATGTCTTCACAAGAGTTATTTTCTTAGTCAATCCCCTCTGTGTCTGGGAAGTCTTATTATCACTTTGCAATTAAGAAATGAGTGACAGTTTTGTTTTGAGGACATAAGAAGGGGATCTGATGGCTATGGGTGCATGAATATTTTAGCCTTATTTGAGGCCCACCTTGGGTCAGATTTGCAGAGCTCTCAAGTACAGTTCTCATCTCTGTTGCTAGCAATAAGTATTTCTGAGAGCAGCAGTGTTTGAGATTGAACTCACTGGAAAATTATGTTCTCCAAACCATACGAAAAAGTGACTTGTCCTGGATCTCTTGCTGATCAGACTAAACTCTTCTAAATCACAATCACCTATCAGTCCCAATGAAATTCAGTAACCTTTTCCCTTCCAGACATAACACTCATTGCCTCAAACTCTGGACACTGGAATTTTTTTTGTAGTAGTACACAAAATTTCAGCCTCCTTGGGCCACTCAAACTCTGCTGCAAGCCTCTTACTAGCTGTAGTGCAGATTTATTCAACGATTCTTTGTCAGGGATAATGAGAATTGTTGAATTGCACTTTATGATAGAGTCATGGATTCAGCAGGGGGATGGTGGGGCTGCTCTTCATCCCTTTTTCCAGGTCCCACGTGCTCCTGCATGGATATGGGATTAGCTGGGTGACAGTGCATGCCCTGGGTGAACAGGATGCTCTCTGCTGCTTCATGTTGAGGTAAATAATGCATAAAAACAGGAGCAATGTGAGCTTAGGATGTGAAATGTCCATGTGCAAAATCTGGGAAAGGTGGAATTACAGTTTCTGATGCTAATGGAGTTGCTTCTTCCATCTTGGTGCCCATGCAGCAGGAATAGCATCTGACAGTGACCCAAAGAGGAATGGGTGTCCTTTGCTGACAAAAGAACCCAATTGCAAATGTACTAATTTCCTTATGTTTGTGCATGGCAGCCCACAAGCTCAAGTTTTCTGGTTGAAGGGCATTCTTTTCCTTTCTTTTGTTTGCACTGGGGACCTGATGTGGAGTCTGCTAAAAGGAAAAGGGAGATTTCCAGTGTGTGAAAGAGCTGTTGAGTGCAGGCTGCAGTTCGATACAGAACGTGCACAGAAATTGCAATATGTTGTATATACACACATTATACAATCACACATATGCATTTGGATATACTGTTTACATGCATCGATGTTATGCTGTATGTGTTTTTATTATCATGGTTTGTAATCCCACCATCATTCAAAAGTCTTACCAAATAGCTCTGTGGGCAGCGTGCCAACTTCTTTCACATTCCTGCTAAAGTCACTTGGAATATATCTGAACGTGGCAAAACGCATTTGCCAAGTTATGTGCATAAAAACATCCTTTGATCTTTCAGACTCATAAATATGTAATAAAGTACATGATTGCCCTACTGATCTGTCCTCTATCAATCTTACGTCCCTCTTTTATTGATTCATCAAAATAAGATATGATCAAGGTACAAAAGAGTTAAAGAAGCTATTTATTTTAATGTATCCTTGGAGAGCTTGCATGTTATTTTGAGTACAAATTATATATATAATATTTCATGAATGATGTTTGAAGCATTAAAAATCACCTCTGCACTTCAAGTTAACACAAAACTCTGGCAGTCAGCCATCTTTTATTTGCTTTTTTTTTTTCTTTTCTTCCTTTTTGTTTTTTTTTTTTAAAGGGCCATTGCAAAATGTGGTGTCATTTTTCTATGGCCATACTTAAGGTTTTCTTGACTTCTATTTTTAAATCATGTACACAACTGGTATTGTAATCCAACTTTGAAATGTTCAGGAAGCTGTACTTTGCAGTAGGTTTAGTATATGGGCTGTCTGGATTGGGTAGTGAGTCTTTTCCAAAAGCAGGGATTATCCTGATTTGTACTGAGGGTAAACTGAGAACTGTAAAGGCCCAGAAAGGTATTTAAGGAGGTAAAATAACAGAGGTAAATTTTGGCCTAGAAGTACACAAGATAGCAGGCCTTGCCTCTGCCTTGGAGTTTCTGAGAATTCTTAAATGCCCCAGTTCAGGCTTTGGCTCTATCAGGTGTAAAGCCACTGAAGCCGATAAAAATGAAATGTATTTGGACAGAGGAAAAATTATTCAAACCATAAATAGAGCAAGTTACATAGCAGGTAATAAAACCTATATTTTGTTCCACAAGGGAGAAATCAGGTGAAGTCCTTAAGCTGGTCTTGCTTGCTGGGAGGGGAAGCAGTTTTCCTCCTGATGCCACAGCTACGGAGTTAAAGGACTCTCTGAGTTTGCTTTGACATATTTAGTGCATCCAACAGAGGCTGGTTTATGGCAGCCAGGCATTTTTCTCAACCAGTTTATGGCACTTACTCCTCAGAAGTGTAAAAGCATCCAGTTCTGAGGATGTACCCATAATTAATGAAATAATTTCTGAGCAGGACCTGCCAACCAGGTAACGGGGAGTGAGCTTCAGCACAGTTCTCTGAAGCTGTAAAATACGGGGGGGAAAGGGACATGGGTGCAGATGAGTTCACTTCTTTGTCAGGTTCTCTCTTGGCCTGCCATATGAGTTGTAGAGTCTGGGAAAGTGGGATCATTTTTATGCAGTTCTTGTCATGAATTCACCAGCAGTAACAGGCAGAAAAGACACGGATTATTGTGTGATTTTATGATAATCAAGACGCTTAGCTGACTTGGAGACTGAGAGAGAGAAAAGAGGTGCCAAGTGCTTTGTGATGTTTAGCATCTCCCCTTTGAGGGTCATCACACTTAGAAAACATTAATTAAGTTTCAAGTCACCCAACAATAGGAAATGTTGTTACCCTTTCCTTTCACCACTGAGAACTGAGTCCAAGGGCTGTAATCGACAGTATGGGGGGAACCACTGGCTGAGCTGGAAAAATTATTCAGACTCCTGACTCTCAGCTCTGTGGTTAGGCAGCAGAAAGCATTGGCTTTTCCTCACTTCCAGTCAGCAGCAGATTATGGCTTCACGTTATGCTAGGAAATGCTGTCAGTATAGCAACCTTTGGAGCTAGCAAGCCATATGCTGATTTCTGTGACGTGGGTATAACAAGAGAAGTGGTTTTGCACTGAGAAGGAAGAGCACAGCCTCTTCCCACCAGTCACGAGCAGTGCAGCTACATGAGGATTTGATCCATCTGGATGCATTCTCTTGTCTCCCACCCCGCTTCCCTGAAGGCTGGTTGTCCTCCTTTGACCTCCTTCGGGTCCCTCAGCCTTTGTGTTGTGGTCCTTTCTCTTTCCTATAGGTCTTGCCAGCTCTTTGAGTCTCCAGGCCTCACACCTTCCCTAGATGAGAAGGAAATCCCTTTGATTCTCCCCAGACACACGGTTTTCCTGGCAGGAAAATAGCTAATGCAGGTCAATAACTGATGAAGCCCTGCCCTGAAAAGGAAAAGGATGAAGCTTTTCTGAGATTTTGTGCCAACCTCTAACCTCAGTCTGATCCCAGGTTTGTTCTGCTCCTGGCCAGGTGGCATCCTTCCCTCTGATTACTTTGATCTGAGTGACTTCCCTGGCAGAATTCACTGGGGCTGTTCCCCCTGGCCTGGGGGCAGCCACAAGAAGGAACCATCATGGATGGACCATCATTGGTGCCAGTGGGACGGGAAGGCTTGAAACAGTTGTCAAAGCACAGGCAGCAAATCAAAGTGGGGATGGAAACACCACCACTGCCCATGCCAGGGGCACTGACCCAGCAAGGCTGTGGTGACAGTGCTGTGGTGACACTGCTGTGGTGACACTGCTGTGGTGACACTCCCTGCAGCCACCACAGACACCATGCTGGGCTCTGGTCAGTGATTATTCTTTGGTCTGTGTTCCTGATGCTGAAGCATCACCATTTGGCTTCTGAAAAAACAGATTTGTTGATTATTATTTCTTGTCCAGTTCTCAAAGCTCATCTCCAAAGAATATTTTGGGTCAGAGCATCTCAGTTACCAGCTGCACAGAGGTAAATCATTGCAGCCTCTGCTTGACATTCTGTGGAAGAAGCTGGGCTTCTGGGCCCTTATTTATTATTAATCAAACTATTGGCAGAATTTTTGTGTTACAAAAAAAAGCACTGGATTATTAAAAGCTATCATTTCATGTTTTTTATTCAATCAAGAAGGCAGGGAACAATTAAAGGAGATTTTTCTAAAACCTTTCTGAAGTTCACAGACAATAACCCAAACCAGAGCAGTGAACAGACACAGCAGTTAGGTGTTAGAATGATTTCTGTTCCTCTTTCTTGTAGATGTTGCAATTGTTATTTGAATAACCGCCTTTTATTGCTTTTTATTTTTATTTAGTGCTTATCCCATTTATTTCACATTCAGAAAGCTTTTTTGTTGAACAGAAAACCTTCTGCTTTTCCCACTGTAACCATTCAGGAAGAGTAATTAAAGCCAACAACTTTCATTTCTTCAAACAACCTTAAAGAACCCCCCAGGTGAGACAGCAGTGACACAAAACGAGTCTGGTTTAAGTACCTCAGATATGAGCCTCTGATCCTACTTTAATATTAGTCACATCTTAAAATGAAAAAGGAAATTGAAACAGGTTTTGTTTCCATAATTGTTTTTTAAAGCTAGCATATTAAATCTTGGTGAATTATTTAGTAGGAAGGATGACTCTGCACCTTTGATTTGTAAGTTGAATTTTTATTCTTAGCTGCATTTTCCTGACAGGATTAAATGCCAGGTTCTCAGCTCTCTGTGGAATTAGTAAAATCCTGTGATAGATTCTATAGGAAATTAAAACACAGTGGAGAGAAGACAACTGCTGGACATGTTAGAGGTTTGTTTTCACAGGAGTCCTTGGTAGAAGTTTTCATTATGCATTTTTCCAATTTTTACCAAAATTTTCTCTTTCTTCACTAACCTCAGAAAAAGCTTGTAACATTGAAAAGGCTTATGCTGGTCTGTGAAACTATTGTGATTTATACCTGCTGCAACTATGCTGCAGGATTTGTTGTGCATGTGGTGCTAAAGCAAGTTGCTGGGAAAATTCCATTTTCTGGTAAAGGATTTCCCACCTTGTGATTGAATGAATTCAGTGGGAGGAGCCCAGTGCTGGGGATGGATGGAAGAACAGGAAGATGCCTCTGCTAAATCTGGAGAAGTAATTTAGGCTGGAGCACTTTAGGTTGGAGCAATTTAGGTAGGAACCACCTTGGGAGCAGTGGAGCCTCTAATAGGGATATAGCCAGGAGAGGCTCAACTTGGATATTAGGAAAAAATCCTTTGCTGAAAGAGTGGTCAAGCATTGGAGCAGGCTGCCCAGGGCAGTGGAGGAGTCACCATCCCTGAAATAGTTCTAAAAATGAGTAAATGTGGTACTTTGTGGCATGGCTTAGGGGCACAGGGGTGTTTGGTCAAAGGTTGGACTTGGTGACGTTGGAGGTCTTTTCCAATCTCAGTGATTCTGTGGTTTTGTTCAAATGTCAAAACTAAAATGGCAAGAAAAACCTTTACTGACTATAGACATAGCCTAGATGACTAATTAAGACTTAACAGATTTATAAACTTCCAGAGATGGCTGAAATGTGGGTAATGGATACTGTCCTTTGTGTCTGTTTTTCTCTAGAAAGAAAAGAAGTGAGTTAGGGAACAGTGTTTCCCTTCCTACATGATTCACTACTTATTCTTATGCATCAAAATTTCTGATTTTCAGAGCATCTTGTGCTTAGCAGACCTGTTACATCTCAGCCCATATTTATGCCTTAAGTTTCACTTTTCAGTCTGTGGCCTGAGGCATCATGTCAGGCAATATCTAAAGGTGCTCTTTCTTCTGTCCTCCTCCCCCTACTTCCCATGGTCATCCCAAATGCATTCTCATCCTGGGGTAGTTTTATTAAGGAACCAAGGGCTGAGAGTAAGTTTGGAAAGGTAAAAAAAAGAAGGAAATGTTAAACTTAAAAAGTACAAATGCTGAGGGGTAGGAAAACAGTTTGCCTATTTGCCCTTCACTATGGGAGTGGGGAGGAATAAGAACAAAATTAATGGGTCAGCCCCATTCAGTTAAACTTGAATTCATTTGGGCACTTTCTGCTCTCAGAAAGAGCAAAGAGCAGCAGAGGAAATAATTATGATATTTTTCTTCTTACTGTGACTGGATATGAGTTAATGCAGACTTCTAAGCTGACTTACTAATAACAGGCATTCCAAAGGGTCTGTGCATGTTTCCAATTTAGAGCTGTAAATTAGATTTTATCCTCAACTTGGCATCCATAAAAGACATTCACGGAATACACCTGCATAAAGGTCCTTATTCATCCCTCTCATCCCAATTTAGTGTTGCTTTTAGGCACTGTAAGAGAGTGCAGAACCAAACTTTACCTGTGAAATCCAGTGCCTTGAAGAAGGTAGAGAATAATAATACTTTTTATTTATGACTATCTTTCAGCTTCAGAGTCTTTTGCCAGTTTAACTGCAATTCCAAGAAATGAGGATGCTTTGATTATTTAATGTATCTTGTAGGAGTATCTTTGTTTAATCTTTTTAGGCTTTGAAAGGGAGCATAAGACAGCTTTGATACAGGGGATTGGATCCATGATACCAGAATGCCTTAAAAATATGTTGTTTCTCTGTAGCTTCTCTACCATGTCTGCTTTCTCCAGAGATGTTGCTATGAAAATCCTTACAGCTGTGGCCTTTGATGGGGATAACTTTGCTCTACCTGCAGGAAACCCCACGTATTCAAATGTCAGTCTGCAGCATCAGGCTCTGTTTTCCCTGGCAGGAGAGCATCCTTGTCACAAGGGCTCTGAGCAGGGTGGCCCCTGTGTGGCCACACTGATCTCACTGAAATCATTCTTCCAGGCAAGCTTGTAGTCTCTCCCTCTTCAAAGCAGTTATCCCAGCCCATCGGTGGGGCTGTTCTCACGCTGTGCCTATTTCTGGTGTAGCTGTCTGCTCCTGGATGCTGTTGCAGGCTGGCTGCATCCCCGGGGCAGCACGGCATCATCAGCTCATTACTCTGAGCTGTGCCCATCAGATACAATCCATCTTCAGAGAAAGGGTTTTTTTGGCTCAGGGGGGTGAATTTCCTGAGATGTGTGTGTGGGTTTCAGCCACATGGCTCCTATTGACTTTAATGGGAGTCACGCTGCTCCGAGTCCCCTTGGGGTTAGGCTCTCCCCTGATGTGTGTGCTTTGAGGGGGAGAGCACACCTCTGCCCTGCCTTGTCAAGGAAAAACCATCCCCCCCCTCCACCCTTGCCCCCACCCCTCTGGCCTTGTGTACTTAAGGATAAGCAACAATGGAGGCTCATTTCTATGGTAAGTTAGCAAGGTTTATACTATAAATATTACATTACAAGGTTCCGACACGGTGCTATTTTTGAGCATATCCACACTTTGCTGCAGATCAGTATGTCACTGAAATGTTTCCTTTGAAGAACACGTTTTTGAAACACATCATAAAAATTTCCAGCATTGAGATTCCTCCATTTGTGCCGTCACGGTGAGGGTCAAAAGTGTCTTTATTAAAATAGGTTATTGGAAACTTATAAATTTGACTATTTCTTTCTCTTTTTTTTGATTCTATAAAGGATTCAGAAAACAGGCAGCATAGCTTTAATTGAAGGAGACAGTGTTGTCAGTATATGTGTTCCTACAGTTATAAAGCCCAGCAGTACAGTATTCATCAAGTCTGATTCCACCTGACACTTGACTGAAAGCATTTTGCACTAATTTGCTTTGTGCTTGTCTAGTAAATCTAAAAAGAATGAGTGAAGGGGTGATAGGTGGCCATTAAACAGAATAAACAGCCTCTGGCAAGTGAATGAGTTTTACAGACTTGTTGCTTTTGGGAGGGGGAGGGTGAAGGGGAGAAGATTATAGGTCTTTGAATCAGCATGTGGCTGCCTCTATCACTCTGTAATCACAACTGTTTTCTTTGGCCCAGAGACCCATGTGCACCTCCAGAGAGGCTACTACAGTGAAGAAGGAAGCTCTGCCCCCAAACCTCTGCAGGAGAGCCCTCCAGACATATGATTCATATTCCAAGTGTGATAGAGGCCTAAATGGCAATTATTTTATCATATAAACACCAGTAAGATAGATTTCAGTCTGGAGCTGATTGCTTTCCTCAGATAATCCTTTTCAAATTTTCCCCTACATAAAATATAACAGCTTTAGGGTGTTTTCAGGTCCCTGCTTATGGTTCAACTTATGGTAAAAACCTTGGGCTTGTTGTCATCTTTGTCTGACTTTGCTGATAGCAGGCAGGAAATAGCTGTGTAAAGGCAGGAGGGGGTAAATAGCTGACTCTGTGGTCTGTAATTGGTTCATAGTTTTGGCCTGTGAAGAATAGAAAAGAAGGCAGAGGAGGGCTGGAAGACAGCCTAACAAGGAACACATGGGCATCTGAAAACTAAACACAGCTGGACCAAGGAGTACATTTGACCGCCCGTTCCCTGCTCTGAGACTTCTGAGCATTGTTGTTGTTTCTGGGGAATATATAGCACTGGATTCCGAGGGGGTGGATGGGAGCTTTGTTGGGATAAAAGGCAAAATATCATGACTAACAAGAAATCAAAACAAAAACTTCCTTTCTCCGTGCACTTATTTATTTAGTTGCTCGTTTGCTTGGGGTTCTCTTATCTTGGCAACCTCATTGCTGCAGTTTTGCTGGAGGATGGTGCCCATTGCAGAATGTCAGGTTTTCATTCCCCAAAAAAATAGATGTTCAGGGGGATTCTTTTTGCTTCCCCCTTTTCCTTGTCATCCCCACCCTTGTTGCCTTCAAAACACAAGTGTGGGTGGAAACTCCTGGACTGAGAGAGGACATAATGAGCCTGAGAAAGAGGATGGCATGATGAAAAACTCTACCTGTCGATACAACCTTAAAGAGAGCAGGTTTTAATCCTCCCCCACCAACCTCTTCTCAGGAGGTCAGAAGAGGGATCACACCAACCCCAGGTCGTGCACCAAACCCAGGCAGAGGCTCTCTGTGGGATTCACAGACCACTTCTGTATCTGGGATAAGTCAGCTTTGTTTTGGCTGCTTCTAGGACAGGGGAAAAGCTTTTCCTCTCAGTGTCCCTGAATTAAGGGCTCTCATTACTTGAACCTCATTAAAATAATCTCTCATCTGTACATGTGCCATGAGGAAATGGCTGATTCCTCCCCTCTGCTATCTGCACAAACGTATTTTTCTTTTCTAAATTAAAAAAGATCTCGATGGTGCTATGCTTGGCTGTTTACATTCTTTAAAGGAAAAAAAAAAAAAGAGAAAAAATTAGCCCTGAACCCCCTGACTGCAGAGCTGCCATTAGTGTTGATTGTGTCCAGCAATGCACAGTCCACTTCAAGAAAGGCAACATCCTCTATTTTTTAAGCCAAATGTTGTGCACCGCAGCAAGAACAAACAAGAGTGACTTTCATCCTTCAAACACTGAAGCAGCTTTGCAAAGCCTGACATGAAAGGGCCTCCCTTGCTCTCTTGTCCATGTAGGCCTGGAAATGGAGCTGAAATGGCTAACAACATTGGTAATAATAGGGGCCTGCCTGGCATCAAGAGGTGAGCCGAAAGACTTCAAAAGCTGGCTCGAGCATGGCTGCAGGAGCATTTGCTCTGGGATTCAGGCTCCAACTTTTATTCTCTCCCTTTGAAGAGCTTACAATTGGGTGGAGGGTGGAAACCAAGCATTTTTGACATGAACTCTGCCATGGAAAATTATGAGAAAGACGGAGATGAAAAGGAATGTGTCCTGATTGTGCTGGCTATTTTTTTTATTTTATTTTATTTTTAAAAGTCTGCAAAACAAGGGGCTTCCAGTACTATAATCATTGATCCTGAAATGTTCTTCAGAGATTAGTGCTATCTGTGCAATGTGAACCTCAAGGCTGAGAGGCAGAGTGGAGGAGAGAGACCCTTTTGCACTAAAATAACACAGGCTTTTAAAGGAATAGTGTATTACTCTGCTGGAGAAAAAAAAAAATAGAAAAAAACCCACAACACCTGTGCTTGAAAACAAACAAACAAACCTGAAAATAAATGCTAGTCTTGGCTTACCTCCAAATTTTGCAATCACCTGAGGGTCCCAATTGTTTGAGTGCAGATCCCTCAGCACACTCAGACTCCTGTTTGTTTTGGAAGCTCAGATCACTTTTCAGGTCTCTAATGTTGGTTTTTCTGCCTATAAACACAGAATAATTTCACTGAGTCTGGAGAAGCAATTGGGGATTTATTTCAGTGTGGGCAGCTATGCGGATATCTATGAGGTTACTTAATATTAAATAAATTAATCTTGTTGTTTGATCCTTTTTATTTTCGGCAAAGCTTCATTAGTATCAAATATGCAACAGGCAGGTGGGCAGCCCTGCAAAAGGTCACCTGTCATTTCCTATTGTACCACTCTTTCCTGTTGTGTCAACTCTGTTAATCTTTAATCACTGGGGCAATAGATAAAGAAAGGAGGTAAACAAGCTGGAAGTCAGTATGAAAATGGGAGGAAAAGCAGGGGACAGGGGGAACCACTCTCAGAGCCTGACCCTGGAGACCAGACCTGAAATGAGACTTGGAGAGCAGAGTGGGAAACTAAGAAATAAAGAGCAGGCTGGAGTGGGAGAAAGATGGGTTGGAAGGAAGGAAAGCCAAGGGATGAGAACATTGGTGTTTTGGAAGCCACCTGCACCTGGTGGGCAAGGGGAAGGTGTCCTGTACTGATACAGAGATGGAGAATAATGATACCAATAGAGGAACACTGAAGAGCCTGCCCAGAGGCTGTTGAAATGAATGGAAAGAGTTTGTTGGATATTTGAGTCCTCAAAAGCTGAACAAACACTTCCCACCCACTAAGCCACCCCCAGATGTTGTCACTCTAAGCGTGTATCAATTTGACATTTTAAGATGAGTATTCTGTATTCAGTGGCTCTCAGTCTGTACTTTTGGCACTTTCTAGTGGTCCTGAGCACTCCTTCTAAGCACAACTTGTTTTCCCTCTCTCGTTTGTAACCACGCCATAAGGGAGCTGTGTATACACAGTGCTCTTACCTATTTTTCTCTGAATAGGGAGTCGTGGAGTGGCTGCTGTACATGATTGCCTGTCAGGCACCAATTAGCAATCCATTCAGAGACTCTGAAGCTGTGATCCACAGCCAGGAGAGAGTTTGAGAACACTTGTTTTGAATTATCCTGCACAAATCTCATGCCATAGATCTACAGCAAAATGAGATCATATCCCCATGTCTTTTAAATATCAAGACATCCAGGTATGCTTGTTTTTGAACAAACAAAAACAAACTTAGAGTGAAGCTTTTCTTGTGTAAAGCAGTTTCTTTGACAGTATGTCTTATAAATTAATTTAACTCCATCTGAAATACGATTTGCTTTTATGTCTCAAGCTACAATGACACGAGTATTTGAGTTGTTAAAATATGGAAGTTAAACTGTTGGTTGCTGAGCTCTTAAATGATGTGAGTCCTTCAGTTATTTTTTCCAACCTCTTTTCTCAAAGGCAAAGAGAAGCCTCTTAGCATTTCTAAAGCCCAGCTTGTCAGTCTGTTACTCTCACTGAAGTTTATTTGTTAAATCTTGAATCAATACTGATAGTCCTTAGCTAACCAGCTCTCTAACTTTAGGGAGGGAGCAGAAGAAGAAAACAAAGTCCCTGACCTACAGGGACAACAGGTAGAAAGTGAGACTGCAGGGGGCTTCTAATGTGCTCTGAAAGCTGAGTGCTTAAAGCAATCAAAGGTAGAGAAAATCTAAAATAATATCTTCAGTAACAATCTGTTAATTTGCAAGGACAAGGAAAAGAGCAGCCCTTGGTTGTATTGCTAAGTTTAAGAAATCTGCAAAGCACCAAAGCAAGAGGGAATCCAGCAGCAATTCCCAGGGCTCCTGGCTCACTCACTAGCTGACTTGATGAGCCTCTTTGATCTGGTATTGACATCATATCAGATCTCCTGCACTGTTTTGCCCAAATGCCAAAGCCAGCTTCCCAGAAGCAAAAATGTGCGTTCCTTTCCTTGGGGTAATTTGAAACATTGACATGAAACAGACCTCTGGCTCTTCCTCTGCTGTGGCCTGCCTTTTGAGTAGTTCCTTCAGTAGTGTCTCCTTAAAAACACTTGGAGGTCAGTGCCAGGCTGGAATTGCAGTGTTCTTGTCTGTTGTGAGTGATGCAATGATTGGGTATTAAGTGTATGAATACCAAGAAAAGACAGAATATATAAGTTGGTTTGGGAGCCTGGGTTTCAGACATCCAGGGTTTTTCAGATATCTTGTATAATGAACATAGACTTCATTAACCATTTTTGGCTGCTCACAGATTGCTGTACTACACAGAATACTCTGTTGTTTCAGTGATACATGAAATTTTCATGGTGAGAAAGAAATTATAAGTCCCCAGTAGAATGTAACACATGGAAAGAAGCCAGTGAAAAAAACGTTCCTCTTCTCTCTGCAAAGGAATTTTTGACACTGGAAATAAAAGTATAATCTACATTAATGGCAAGCTCAAGTACCATGTCTACACAAATGCCAAAACAGCATGGGAAATATGCTGCTCTCTTCCCAACTAGCATTCCAGATCTACTTGCTAACAAGCATCTTAATCCCTCTTATGTTCCCTAGACTGTAATCTTGACCCTGCTTTTACTTGATTCAGCAGTATTAGGCATGTTTAGATCCCAAATTTGGGATACTGGGCAATAAACTCACATGTATTATGAGTGTCCAAAATTGTGCAGGAAGAGACCTCTGTTTTGGGGAGGAAATGCAGCAAATATGGGTGCTTCAGGAGTTTTGGGGCAGTGGCTGGATTTCTTTTATTACCCTCTCTCCTGTTTGGACATGAGTTGACCAAGATTTTTCTCCTTAGTTGGTGTATGTTTCTCTCTCATTTAATCAGCATTACTGGGGAGGAAATATGGCTGGAAAAGTAGTGCTTAAAAAAGTTACAGTGGCAAAACTTCCCTTAACCAAATGGCTAGTCATTAATCTTAAATACAAGTATCAGGAGGAAAAAAGATCTTTGTTGGGGGTCAGGAGTAAAGGCATCCAGGTTGTTTGTGAAATATTAAAAGCTAGAGTTCACTGAGCATCTGTCTTGTGCATTTTAATTGTATCTCCATGAACCTGAACTTTGGGGCCCTCAGCAAGCCCTGCTCAGTTGTGGTGGCTCACAAAGTTCAGGGCTGGGTTGTAAGTCGTTTTTATTTAGCACCTAGTGACAGCAAGTACTGTAGGTGGAGAAACATTAAGTGCCACTTAAATCTGTTCCTCCACATCTTATTAGGAACATACTGGAGTGATACACTGGCTCTGAATTCACTGAGAGTCATTAAAGAGTCCCCCTTGGCCTTTTCTAACACATACCTGGCTGTGCCACTGGAGAACCCACAGCCTCCATCCAGCAGTGACTGCCCAAATCCAAAATCAGCATAGAGTCAATGCTGCCAACTCCTGATTGGGAAAACCCCAGTGTTCTCAGCTGTGCCAAGACAGAAACCAAGGGTGACACTGGTTTGGAATCAGAAAATGTGTCCAAAAAAGGCTGCTGGAGTCACATGTGTTATCTGAGAGCACATCTTGGCTAAATCTCAGTGCTAAAGGTGCCAGGGTTGGGACATGTGGACAAGTGCATCCATCAGGACTCACTTCCTTTCCGAAGGTTGAATGAGTTTTTTCTTTGGCTGCCCTGGGAAATTTGTCCAAAACATTAGGAAGCAAAATAAAATACCAAAGGTGGGCTTTTCCTGGGTGAGCCTGTCCCTGGAGAGAAAGCAATCACTTTGATGTGAGCACTTGCCCAAGCCGCTGAAGTCCATTTGAGCTGGCTGGGAGAGGCTTGGTGCACTGTAAATGCAGTGAAATGCAGCACAAGTATTTGTTATTGCAGCGAGTATCAAAGGAGGCAGGATGACTTTGCCACTTACTATAAAGTGTTTCCATGAAAATGGAAATGAATGCTACAGGGGTCTGTTCCCTCTGAATGCACAGGGGAGCGAGGCGCTGAAGGGTTGCTTTCATTATACCATTAACAGGGCAAGTTACTTACTTTCTTTTTTTCCTCCATCCCTCTTCAAAAGCACAGGGGCTGGAGGCTGATTCTTTGGGTCAGCCAGGCAGTGCTGTGTGTTCCCTGCCAGCCAGGGCAGTAAATCCCACTGTTGTTCCCAGATGGGCCCAGCAGAAATCCATCCCTTGCCGTCATTCCAGCTGCACTTTCTCCGCAGGGAGACGGCAGTCACCCGTTTGGCGAGGAGGGGCAGGCTGTAATGTCTAGCCAGAAACATCCACCATAAACCATTGCTTCCTGTTATGACACTCATGTGTCTAAACTTATGGATTTATTTGGGTGGAACTGTCTAACCTGCTCGAGGAAGAGTGGACTCAGCAGGTACTAAGTCATGTAGCAATAGGAAGCATCAGAATACAGCCTGCAGAGTTAGATCTGGGAATGAATCTCAGCTTAGATTTATTCTTTAAAAGCTATCCCATGCATTATCCAGAAATATCTTTCCCATTTCTTTTTTCTTTCATTAAAAAATATTATTAGTATTCGTATCATCTGACCATAGCTTTTTCATTTGTGTAATTCCCTGATTAGCAGCATAGAAATTATAGAAATTGCAAATCTGGAATTTGGGCCACCAAGGATAAAAGGGAGAGTATTCTGTTTTGATTTATACATCTGTCTTGATTAGGGAATTCTTTCTTTGTCTGGAAGCAATGTGATCTGGTTGTTAGAAAAGTGAAGATAGACCTTGGGGACACTTGAGTTCTTTCCTGGCCCTGTCACTCAGTCAGATTCTTAACACCTAAGTCCACCCTTTGGGTTTATTAGTGGGTATAAGAACACCTATCCAGCTTTCCCAGGTGCTGTGAAACTTAATTTATATTTCTGAAGCTCTTTCAATTTGTCACACCAGAGAGCTTGTATAAAGCATGTAACTACTGATTTTTAAAGGTGTAAGGTAGTTTTCCCTCCTATGAATATTTATTTAGGTTGTTTTGCATTTAGTGTACAATCACACACTGTTTTTTCTAGAAAATATTGAGTTTAGAAATTCACTGAGAGTTGCATCTTCATACCTGTAAATAATGATGTCTTGTGTGTGTGAGCATATATGTGTGTAGCCATATATGTCTGTATATATTTATATGAGCATGTTTATACACACACAAGCAGGAGAAGAGATTGTCTTTCCAAATAGTCTGGAAAATCTCTGGAACTCCACAGCTGGCACTGCATTTCTTTTATTTAAGGAAAACTTACACAAAAATGCTTATGTGCAGTCTAAAACTTCTCAGCTCTAATTAATTAATATGAAGCGTAAACAGATCATGAAATATTTTTTAGTGCTTAATACATAGAAATGTCCTGTGTTGATGCTAATGAAAAAGTAATGCCTGGAATATTTCACATTGCGGGGCCTGGGGACACAGATCCATGGAAAAGCAATTCATACCAAACTGCTTTACAAGTGCAAAAATTCTGTTAGCCTAAAGCTACAGCACTACATAATTGTACAGGGAAAAAAAAAAAAAAAGGCAGAAAAAAAACCCCCCAGCCCTCCTCTGCCCTGTGTTTGCATTTATTTCAAGCTCTGATAATGGGTCATTTTCTCAAAAAATGATGACACCAGTATTTCAGCAGGAAGGATTTTTAATCTACCATATTCTCTGTGTAATCTAGGTAGCTCCTCATTACCTCACTGCATAGTCTGCCATTCCAGCTGATTCTTGAAATCTGATGAGTGCAAGAGAAGTTAAGGAAATGTCTGAAGACCATGAAAATCCAACCCTCTCCCCTGGAGAATAGTCTCTTAATTGTAATAGCCCATTCTAATCATTGTGATTGTTTAAAATATTATGAACAGAGGGAAATAAGGAACATAATTGTACTTCAGCAGCCACAATCTTTTGTTATCACCTAAGCATATTGGAGATTTAGCTCTGTATAGTCTCAATACTTCCTTCACATACCAAGTGGCCTTAATTATGTGGGCAGCTAGAATTCCTCCTGAGAGTGAGGCTTGGATAGCAAAACAGCAGGTAAGAAATGCCTCTTCCTTACTTCTTTGTTTCTTCCCAGTCCCCTGTAGCTAAGGCTGCATATGTGGCTGTCTCTGTCTTTGTGACACTTTAAATGTGAAACAAGTAATTTAGTTGAAAATTTTCTGTTATTTTTTTTACATGCTTCATATGCTGGGTTAAAATCCATTAGCATATAACAAAAATCGGAGCAGATGTAGTGCAACAGATTCCTTAAGGGAGTCCATATTTTTACATATTTTGTAATAAGGAAACTGTCACTCCCAGATGGTATCTAGCTAATACTGGTGGTTTGCTTGCTGATAACATACTAAAAAATAAAATTAATTGTATTCTATTTGATGACAATGAAGCCATTATCATATATAATTCACTCTTAAAGCAAACGTCCAAATGATGGTCCCTTGCAATAAGTAAGCTTTCCTGGTCTCTCTGCTGGTCCCTTCTCTTCTCTACCTCAGAAATTCAGAATTTGTTGCAGCAGGAAACTCCAGCTGCGAAGTGTAACAGCCCTTCATTAGCAAAGCTGGAAACCAGTGTTAATTTGTGCAGGGAATCTGGGCCAGCAGTACCTCAATGCACTTACCACAGGCTCCATCCTTCACCAGTGGTTCTCAAACTGCTCTGGTTTGGATGTCTCTGTTATATATCACAGCAAAAGGAAACAATTAACCTTTGCAATAATGCCACTGACTGGTGCCTGTCTGCTAATGGGCTTGAGAAGTGCAGGAAGTATCCAGAGCTGGTACTTGCTGTGAAAATGAAAATCGGGAATCCAGGGTTTTACACAAACACGCAACACTGATCTGTAGAATATGTGCAGTATAAAGATAAGATGATCAAAATATTTTTTTTAAAAATCTGAAAGAAAGTTGTTGGATTTTTTTCTGATAAAACTGCTTAAATCCTTTCTTGGGTGAAAATGTCAAGACCTGTTATACACAAGCCAGTTACAACCTGGTAAGAGAATGGTTGAGTTCACAGGAATTAAGGGTTTTGGCAAGGTTTATTGACATGAAACACCAGAATGAGCGGCACAGAAGAACTTTCCTTGTCTCTTTCTGTCCTACCACAAACATACCTGACTTTTCAGGAAATTGCCCTTGAAGTTGAAGTAGAGTGGGAGAGAACAATATGGAAATGAAGAGTTCACTTTCATCCTCAAAGTTAACCCTGGGCAGGGAGTGTTGGCTTTCCCAACACCTCCTGGGGACAACAGCACTGGTTCCCCAGGCCACAGATAATCTGTAGGTGTTGATACCAGTTGGCAAATGAGAAAACTGGGACAGAGGGATGAAGTAACCTCCACACAGAGCTGGAACATGTCTGAATTCCCAGTTCATTGGCCTGCTTCTTCCAGTGGTGTTGGAAACTGAAAAGAATCTAGTAGTGCAAAGTAGAGACTTTGTTATGACTGACTAGTTTAATAACAATTCAAGGAAACATTTAACTTGATAATAAGGGTTTCTTATCTCTGGATGACTGTAGAGCAATACAATGAGGCAAAGTGTCTGAAGGGTCTAAATTGTGCCTGGTCTAAAATGTTCATTCTAGTTTATTGATGCTTTTAGTTTCACTGCATTTCCATTTGGAGAGCCGGTAGAGGAAGGCATCATCCTGTTGTCACCATCTCTGTCACATGGGAAGTGATTTTACATTCTCTGAGGCTATTGCCTCAAGTTGGGAAACTCCATAAAACTATGTGATGCTACTGACAGACATTGCAGAGGAAACAGATCTCCAAATATACATGTAATTTTGAGTAAAATATTATTTAATTTAAGAAAATCAGAGACCACTGATTGGAAAGAACTTAGTAAATCTTAGTCACCTCTTGTCCTCCATCTTCAGTTGAGAGGTTCTTATTAATCAGAAAACATTTTTTAACTTAGTTTTTCCTATTTTATTTTGATTTCGTTATTTTGGTTTAGAAATGAAGCAGACCTCTGGGTATAACAAGATAGTAGTCGAGTTTCAGTCCCTGGGTAGAATGTGTCCCAGGCTTTCACTTTTCCTTCAATTCAAAAAGCTTTGGAAGAGTTTCCTTCCCCAATCTTCCTCTCCTGGTGTCTTACAAAACCTATTCTAATAAGTTTTCAGCCTCAAATGGCAGAATATCATGCAATAACTGCTCCTATCACATTTCAATTATCTGGTGATTAAAGTGGCTTAGAGATTGTCCATAGTCATCTGGAAATTTGGGATTTGGAAATTTGTAAGAGGTTTTCTCAAACAGAGTTTACCCAGCTTCAAATGGTCTGAATTCACTTTGTAAACCTTGTCTTCCACAGTATCAGGTGCTAGCTCTTCACTCTTTTTCTAATGTGTTAAGTACCAGACAACTGTAATATTTTATTTAGCGTGATTTGCATTCAAACTTCAAATATCCCTTGAATAATACAATATTTACTACTTTGAACTTTACTTCTGTATGTTGGCTGGCATTATGAGATGTACCTACAGAGGACACCTGCCAGAAAAAAAAATCATTGCTCCTGTATTTGTGGACCTCAAGTCATACCTTTTCTCTCTCAGCCTTCCTCATTAAGACATCACAGCTGATGTGTTTTCTCCTCTGTGTTTTAACGCCTGAGCAGAAGACGTATTTTATTCATGATTTGGTAGGAAATGTGTCTGGTGGGAAGGAATTTGGACACCATTAAAGCAACCTGAAATTCCACCGTGGATGCTGGGAGGGAGCTCTTTTTCTTAGCCACATAAAGCATCTGCTTAAATTCTCAAGTGTGGAACGTGCAGACTTGTTAGGCAAGATTTTAACAGACTGTTTGGCACTGAGTGTAATTTTCCCAAAGACCTGGCAGTGGAAATAGTTGAAATAATGGTTTGTCAAATACTCATCAAGAAAAATGCTAATTGATACCTCATCTGAGTCGAGCACCGCACAATACCGGAAAGGGAATGGGCATTTCCTGTTTCTTCCCTACTCAAAAAGAGACTCTTCCCAAGAGGCTGCTCATGTTAGATTAGATTTGTCCCACCTGTAGGACTATTCTGTAGGGTAGATTAGTTCCTATCATGGTATATTTATTGAGTATTTCACAGAGTGATGTGTGGCCCCACAAGCCTGTGGTATATTCCTAGTGCCAGCACTGCTAGATGCCCTTTTACCAAATGCCATTTTGAACCCCACAGCAACATTTGTGTTCTGGTGTCATTCTTTCCCTTATTCCTTGAAGTTTCTGGGTTCAGTTGAGCTCTTCAAGCCAGCATGGGGACGTGAGGATAAAGCACAGCTGTGGCTGTGGGGCTGGAGCGCCAGCTGGCCACGGTGCCGTGGCAGCATCGCGGGGCCACTGGGTGAAGCCAATCTGAACTTTTGCAATAAATATTAAAGAGACCACAACTTTGAATGGATTTGGAATCTGAAACCAGAAACCCAATCTAAATGTCAGAGCGGGTCCCTATCTGCAGACTAAACTGAACTGAATGTTCAGGCCCCAGCTTTGGCAAAGAAATGAAAGCCGTAAATCCAAATCTGCTTTTTGTATTTCAGCCCCCCTTGTGATGCTAATAATACTTTGCCCTTTCACAATCTCCAATATTTTAGAAACTTTGAAATGATTTATCAAATGAGTCATAGTTCCCAGTCAAACTCACAAGAACCAGTTTGCTGGAAATATCACCCAAAAGCAAGGGCAGGACTGGGCCATGGCTGAATTTCTGCTCTCTTTGTAGCTGTGTGTGGATACCAGGACTTTAAGATTTTGTCTGTGTCTCTTTAACTCTTGCAGTGCAATCCCTGGGTGTCAGAAGGCTCCATGTGCCTTGGACTCCCATAATTTCCAAGTTGCAGGTGTCTTTCCATTGACTCATTCTCTGCCAAAGGCTTCTAGGGAGAAGAGTGGTGGAAACTCTTGGTGCAACAAAGTCAAGTTTGCTTTGTTACTGAGAGTCTTCCCCAATATTTGGAGTATTAAAAGATTTCCCTGGGGCTCTGAGGGGAGTGAGTGGCAGAGCTGAGTGTTCCTCTGAGCCTTTATGTTCAGAGAAAAAAAAGGATTATTTAGCATCAAAGGTACCAATAGCAGATACAGGGTATCTTCATTCATCATGAATAATGCTGTTAGTGAGAAATAATAGTATTCCTTAGTATTGATGACAATATATTGAGCATTAGCAAAGCCTTGTGCTAGGAGAGTTATCTAGTGAAGTGAATTATGGGATTTCACTACCTGAGTACAAGGACTGATATAAATGATCATTGCTGTGGCAATGAATTGGTTTAAAAAGGCTTTATAAGAACTTGCCTAATGCTCATAAATTAACATTAAATATGAGATGGGTTATCTAATCGCATGCTTTCAGGCAAATTCCTTTTTAATATGTATGTACACTGCTGCTGGAAATACAGAAGATATATCAGAGGAGATATTTCATGCCATAAATGGTTACATTTGATAACTGTGTTATTTTCTTAGTTTTTTGTTGGAATTTTGTTTGGAATTTCTTTGCCATCAAAATTTCTACACAGAACCCATGTTAAAACAATATTTAGAGATAACTTTTAACGTTCTGTATGCCTGTGGATTCAGACTGATCATTTGATATGAAATATCAATTAAATACTGGCAGGGTGGGTTCCTTTTGTTTAAGTAAAAGTGGGGTTGAGTCACTGAGCTGCTGCACATCTTCTGCAAACTGCTGAGGCTCAGGAGCATCCCAGGGCAATCCAGTGCAGCTCTTGGAATATTTGATCAATAATGCCCCAGATTGCCACCCCCAAAAAACTTTGATGGGAAGATTTGGTGAATACACCAGAAGCTGTTCTGAACTATTTTAATGCAGGGCAGATAAAGTTCATGGATTTAGTCAAAGAAGAGTAGGATGTCGAAAATGAAGATATGTAATTTTTTGTCCTCTGCATTAGCTGGGTTAGGGAACATTGGTGCACCAGATTAAAGCTGGGTTTGTTTTTTTTTTTCTGTAGCACATACCACTGCCTTCTGGGCAGTGCCACGATGAAAAACCCCAGCTCAGGTCAGTGGTTTGAACTCTGAACAGAGGCATTTACTGTTCTTTGTGGTTCCTGTGATTCAAACAATTCCCTTCTCAACCTGATGGAGGAGATCTGTAGTAGAAAACTGCTTCCACCTGTTGGAGTGATTTGAATTTTAAGCTGGGTTAACTATGGAGCCCCATTTGGAAATAGTTTGTAAAATGCTTCAATCCTCTGGGGGTGGCTGTATCATACACCTTGTAGTTGCTGAACATTTCAAGACTTAAACTTTATCTCTAAGTTAATCACCTGGGGATCAAACTAGAGGACTGGATAGCAGTTTTGCTAATCAAAACAATTTTCTGAATATTGTTCAGTTCCAGGGACTTTTCCCTGCCATCTGAAAACACAGGGAGAGGACGCCAAGAGCAGACTTATAAAACAAACTTTTTAAATCATGTTGTACTTGGAGGTTGATTTCCTAGTCTGTACAGTGAGCAATAATAAACTAATTATGATTAAACTGATAAGGAGTACTCTAAGAGTCAGCCAGGAAAGTCTTTCATAAATAACCAAGAAGGAATGCTGGGTCTCACAGTTGACATACATCAGAAAAGCTTCTTTTTGCCTTTTCAGAGAGAGCTCTTTAAAAAAAAATACTCAAAAAGTCCAAAAACCCCCAAACAAAAACAACTCCTAACCAGCGGAATAAAATATGTATTGTTAGTATTAAATAAATCCCATTTTATCTGAAATTGCATGACATCTTTCTGACCCCACAGAACTGGCTCTAAGGCACGTTGAAGCAGCACTATTACTGTCGCTATTATATAGCAAAATTCTAGACTTTGACTTCCTAAGAGAGCAAATAGTTTGGCTCTGGGTTTCTGTCTTTGGCCTATTTTGAAGAGTATTTGGGTTTCACAGTTATAACTGGGCAGAATTTATTCTGCTTAATACATGAACATTTCTTCACAATAGGTTAGGTCAGCTGTGAGGTTTAATCAGTGTTCAGATTTCTGACATGCTGCTCAGGGGCATATCATCTGAGCAAATAAACAACCCAGGAAAGGTCTGGATACCACGGGGATGATGTGGGATTGCAGGGGATCAGTTCCACTCAGGTGTTTATGGTGGTAGTGTCTTTTCATGGCAGATAAGAGCTGACATTCAGCATTATACCTTATGTGGCACCAATGTGTTTAAAACGAACTGTTATTGTTGTTTCCCCTTTGGAGCACTCTTGTCTAAAGGACTGAACTGAATATGTTTGCTTCTCTTTGAAGCATGGGGATCCTTCCCACTAACATTGCAAAGGTTTGGTCTCTTTTATAGAAGGAGCATATTCAGCTTTTCTTCACTTTAAAGATTCTTAGTCCTGAACCTGCCTCTGGGTAGTCCTGGTCCTATTCTAATTCTTTTTCCTACGTAGCTCCAAATTAAGGCTTCTGATTTCCACAAGCCAGTGTGGCAAGAGCAGTAATGGGGACCAGAATCTTCTTTTTCCCTTGCTGTCCTATCCATACTTGACAGTGCTCTGGAGAAGAAGGGGCATTCAGCCAAGGAATGAAACCTCGAGGCAACCATATCAGCCTCAAAGATTTATTTATTTAATTAAGTCATCAGTAGGATGGAAAAATACTCTCAGTTGCCAGAGAGAACCATTCCAAGCTTGGGGAGGGTCAAAGTGCATGCCTGCAAGTTATATGTTACCAGGACTTGAATGAGAAGCTTCACAAATTTCTGCCCTTTGGTCTGGAATAATGATGCTGTGGGTGCATCACTGAGGGAGGAGAGGAAGAAGGGCTGGGAAATGTTCTGGTTTGCTCTCCCACTGGAGTGATCCTGCTTTTGAATTCACTCAGCAGCTGCTTTAATGTTGGGGCATCGCTGGATGTACACAGCCAGCCTGGAAAATATTGGAGGATGGGAGTGAGTGGGATCACTTCAGGCAGTGAGAGAAGCCTCCTGGGGCAGGACACAGCTTCATGATCTGCAAATTGTCCTTCAGGAACAGCTCAGTTCCCCCAGCTCCTAAGTTCTGCACAACTTGCCTCTATTGCCAAGGCAGTGACAGGGGACTCAGAATTCTCCATCTCATACATCTGGAGAAATTGCTGCCACTGAGATATCAGTGGTCCAAGAAAAAATTAAAAATCCCCAATCCCTTTATCAGTAAAGCTCTCAGAGGGCTGGGGAAGGGGGGAGTTTTCCAGCCAGTGCAGCCAGAGACACAGCCCAGCACCAGCAGGCACCTCTGTGCCTTGGTTCTTCATCTGGTACAAATTGGCCTCGTTCTTCTGATCTGGCTCTGCATTAAATATTACTGCTGGACAATGTTTGCTGTCATTTCAGATAGGGCTGAACATTTTTAAGAAAGATTTGGGAAGTACATATTGCCTCAGACAACTTCTAGTAAATAGCTTGTGTTTGTTGCTCATCTCCAGTGGGAATGCTTCTGAACTTCAGAGACAAAAAAATCCTCTGGCAGGAACAATTTAGTAAAGGCAGGGTGTATTTTAGTGGAGCTTCTCAACTTGCCAGTCAGTTCCATTGTTTATTTTTAAATAAGGCTTGCAAGCATCACTCTCAGCTTTTAATGCTCCTCTTATTGGCTTCATTTGTCTCTCTGAGGGGTGTGTTGCTGCAATATTTTCCTGTTCCAGGACTGCACCAATTTCTCATGCAAATTAATCTTGTTAATCATCACAGCCATGCAATCCCTTAGATAAGTTCTCTTTGCTCAATGAAATACATCAAATGCACTCAAAACATGGAGGAATTTTTCAATAATCAATTCAGACACATTTGCCCCACTAACCTTAAAGATGCTGTGCCCTGATTCTTCTTTTTTCTTCGTTTTGATTCTTCAACTTTCCTCAAAAGCTGGTCCTACTGCAATCTGTTCTTATGGGCTCCTCTTTGTTTGGAAGACTCAGCAAGGTCCACACTGAGGACAGCAAGTATGGGTTTGCTTTTGAATTATATCACAAATATAGTAGTCAGCTCTGGAATGTGAAAATCTAACTGAAAAGATACTTTTGGCTTCTTCCAAGAAGCACAGATAGTTAACTCAAATTTCGTATGAATTATCAGTGATGTAGATTGCTGTCTTGCTTGAAAACCAGAAGAATTGGCTTCAAAATTTGCTATTTTCACCCAGCCCCAGTTCTGGTGATCTTCCCAGACACTGACCTTTTTTTTTTTCCAAAAAAATATTGCTTTCTATTCTCTCTGGCCTTAGCCAGAGTCATTACTTTTCTCTTTGTCATACTGAGACTCAATAGCATTGTAATTATTTCTGACATATGGTATCATCTATCCACCTCTCCTTCCAATATGTCCAAATAAAAGAGGAATGCCACTGCAGCCACCAGACCATAGTTTCCATCAATTAATACCATCCCAAGGCTGTCCATTCCTGGGGGAGTATGGACCTAAACTTCATGTGCAGCATGATGTGCCATGCATGGAGCCCTGGAGTTTTGCTATCTTATTTCAGCTCCATCAGAACTGGAAATTAAAGCCCCAGTTTACTTCCCCAGTTTTGTGGCAGAAGGCCAATGATTCTGTCTGAGAGCTTTTTCTTTACCTTCATTAACCCCCAAATGTTGCTGTATTCAAAACATCCACAGAGAGTGTATTTATCATTCATTTTCTGTTCATGTTGATGTGGGAAAACACGTGCAATCAATATTGTATCTCTTTCAAAACAACTTAAAATGGGAATACATATTGCTCTAATCTAAAACTAATCATGATGATAAATGATGAAAAATATGCCCAAAAAGTGAAAATCCTGGGTTTAGAGGTTCTTTAGTTGTGGGTGTGGGTATGTGTATGGATATATCTATTGTTTACCAGGAAATTAGAACTCAAATCAAAATTCAATTAGAAAGGAAAAAATTGCTTTTAATATTTAATTTTGTGCTCATAATTAAACCTCACATGCCTAGGTTTATGCATCTGCCATCTATTTAAATGTAACCTGATCATATATTTTATTTACCTATATGAAACATGGCCACAAGAGCATGTTAAAAAAAAAAAAAAAAAAAGCCAAAGGTAGATTCAGCCATATTAATCTGTCTTCCACAGTTATTTTCTAATGCAAAATTGAACTGTAAAGTAATACAAGCTGTGGAACATAACTGTCCTGCTGTATATTTATGGTTCTCCAACTTGTTTGCTTTCCCCTTTCAGGCTGAAGCTAAATGCCATTGCATTATTAGAGAAGTAAAAGACAAAATTAGATTAAAGACAAATTAGACTGTGGTTTGCTGAATATCTTAATTCAATATAAGCAAGCGTGCTGGGAAAAGCAGCCTTGTCCCCACTCTGTACCCTCTCTTTGTGGGTACCAGCCCTCATTTATGCCTGGGTGAGCACCTCTGCAGACACCCAGAGGGACAGATCCAGGAGCACATCCCTGAAAACCAACCTGTCAGGCAGAAACATTTCTTTTCTCATGAGATTCCTGCCAGAGCACAAAAAAGTGGCCCAGGGTGAAGGAGGAGGCTGAAATGCCATTTAAAACCAGTCTGACCAGTACTCAAGAGTTAATAGTTCTGGGATCTCGAGGATGGTAGTTCCTAATGTGCCTGTACAGTCAAAAATATTTCCAGGCACTGCAGCAAATTGAATGGTTTGGACCATGAATAGTTTTCATTAAAAAGTGGCTGTGGGGGACGAATTAAATTTTCAAAGTAACAGATTAATTTGATTCTCACAGAAAAGAAAAGAACCTTTTCCCTTCTACCTTTTAAAATGTATCCAAACCCATAATCCCTACAAAAAAAAGTGAATTTGCTAATAACTGTTTATGAAGCTCGCAATAATATTTTTTTGTCCCGGGTTAAGAAGAAAAATCATGAGAGCTGCTGAGACATGAGGTGGCTCCTCTCTTCCATGTGCTTTGAAAGAGTAACTTCAACATTTGACTTAAGCCTGGCTTCTCAGGGGTGCAGAGTAAGGCAGCAAGACGTGGTTTTGCCTCATTAGGTCAGCAACGCCAGCCTGCAAGGCAGTGCAGCTGGTTCTGTGATGCCATTAAAGAAATTATAACTACATGCACACATCCTTGTAGCATCAGCCCCCCCAGTGAAGGCACAAGATCACAGAATTGTTCAGGGGGGTGGAATCAGCAGCATGGATTACAGTTAAGAACATAGTGAGTCAATTTGAGGCTATAAATACCCTGTTTTCTGTTATGCTTTTAATCTTTATTAAAGTGAATGATTCTTATTTGTTTTTCATTCACATATGCATGTGTATAATATACAGTTTGTTTCTGTATATATAGGCCTGTAAGACTAACAAATCTTGCAGAAGTCTTCTAGAAGAAAAAATAGTGTGAGTCCAAATCCTTACCTGAAAAACCAGACAGACACCAACACACCCAGCCTTTAGAATTTCCCTGTGCACTTTTGCAAACAATGACAAATTGGTTTGGGTTTGTTTGGTTGTTTTTTTGTTAGGTTTGTTTGTTTCTTTTTAAGCATGCAATATTTTTCGCATTGCTTAAGAAGAAATTAAAACATCTTTTTGCTTTCTATCCTTCTTTTAATGGCTTTGCATATTACTTTTCATCTAAACTCAGCATTTGAACGTACACTTACCAGGCGCCTGTTTTCTTTGTTGCTTGTAATTACTGAATAAGTTGGAATCATAGCCAAGGAAGTCTGTGTGGGATTACATCTGGAGTAGTACACTGTAGCAACACTGTGCTTTGCAGAGCTTCTCCTCTCATAGATTTGATCTTAATGATGGGCTACACTTTCATCTTTAAAAAAAATCATTTTCCGCAACTCACTGCTTTTTATACCTCAGCAAGAAAACGCTGTTTATTGTTCAGTTTCTCTTGCCTACAATGTTTGTATCTATAATTGAAACTTAAAAGCTACGAGCTTGAATAATTCAATCAGAAAGCATATTGTTTTTACTGTTCTCGGTATGAATCCAAACGATCGCATTATTGTGATGTTATAATATCAGAATGTATTTATTTTTACTTGCACAGTCATAGCAGGCAGTGTCTCTCTCTCTCTCCAGCAAAAAAAAAACAAAAACAAAAACAAAAACAAAAAACAGCAGTGAGGAGGGGAAAAAATGTTTAAAAAATTTTTAAAAAGCTGAGTTTTATCCATTCTGGGTTCCTCTGGTCTAAGCAAATGAGGTCTGTGGTCCCCTCCAGCGAGCGGTGCGTCTGTCGCTAGGGCTGTTTCTGTCAGTGCTGCTGCACGCCCTGGCAATGCCCCCGAGCCTGAGTGTGATCCTGGCGAGGGGACACGTGTGTCACCTCCCAGTGTCACCTCCCAGTGTCACCTCCCTGTGTCACCTCCCCATGAGAAGCCACCTCAGCCGCCGAGCGTGTCACCGATACCGCGCTCCGCGTCAGCGCCGCGTCCTCTCCCACGAAAATCCCTCGTGGAACTGCACAGCCAGAGCAGCTCCACTGCTGCCTCAGGACACCTCTTCACCCCAGCATCTGAGCAAACTGAGGTTCCTATGTTTTGTGCTTAGTGCAAATTTTATTCTTTTTTTTAAAGGGGAAAATATACCCCGATGTTTTAATTCAATTATTGGCTGTCATACTCTCCCTGTCAAGGCAAGCATAAAATAAGGGCTTTGAAAATAGAATGGATGAAACTGTGGTATGTAATGTGAGCACCATGTATTTTACCTCAACTACACAGCAATTTTTTGAACTGATAAAACATCAGATGTGACTTTTGGCTTAATACGGTTGAAGCAGTTGGTGAGAATTTGCAATAATATGGAAAGTATCCATTTTTCACTTTATTGCTGTGTTTGGGCAAATCATTATATATAATAATCTACTCTTAGTAGTGCTGTAGCTGTACCTGTGGAATTAGGCCCAGGAAGGAAAACTGCCCTTATTCCCATAACCATGAATCTAAAATGTTCTGATTTGTATAGATTTTCATTATGTCCTTAGCATAATTTCAGTACAAACAGAGGGCTTAGCCAGGCTCCCATGGTGTGTCCTACAGGCATAGAACAGCTTAGCATCTTTTTCTCTGTTTACCAAGCTTGGTGCCTGTAAATCAACCACTCCATTATGCAGTAATTCCCCTTATTCCTAATTCAAAATAGCAAAGTTAAAGCAGAATTTGGGTAATGAGGAACTATACAGTTTTGGCCCATGTATGATCCTTATTCATTATCTTCTTTCAATTTAGGGGAAGGGGAAGTGAAAACCCCTTTTATTTGCAAATCCTTCCATACCACTTTATAAGACACAGTATTAGGAAATTGCATGATTTATTGGACTGAGGCACTTCAGTAAGGCCTAAATGATAGAGTCTGCTAGGAAACTCATTTTTTCATGATGTGATCTGATTATGGGGGTAAGACCAGGAGCCCCCTGCCAAGAAAACACACAGTAATAAACTTGCAGAAAGCTTTCACCACCACCTATCAGTGGTGATGGTTCCCCCTTCTCTTACCTCAAACATTGCCCAAATGGGGAGGCACGAGAATCTCCCCACTGACTCTCTGGTGAGGTGAAATGAAGAAAGCCTTAAACTTCACAATTGCCAATAATGAGCAATCATTACTCAAATTACACCAAGCACTGATTAGGTTTAAAGTAATGAAGAAAACAACACGATCAATCATCATCAACCCAAAAGAAGTCAATCTGTGCTAGAGATGCAGCAAGATCTTAGTGGAGGGCTCCATCTACAGGGTTTGGGAGATGAGAGAGAAAAATCCTTCACAGCATCTGAAAAAGATTTCCCCTGCTCCCCACTCTGCTCACATCTTCCTTACCGATCTCAAAAAACCATACATGTAAAAGGAATTTTTTTTTCCTCCTTTCTTTAGCTGCACAAAAATTAAAGGGGCCTTAGCAAAAAAACTTAAGGCATAAAAACTTTTTGGAAAGACATTTCACTGCTGTTGAACTGGAATATCTGTTTAAAAAGAAATGACAAGAGTTAAATACCTAGCATCTATCAAATAGTAAAATTATACTGAGAGCTCTGACTCTGTGAACAGCATCAATGGAAGCTGAGGTTTCTAATGCAATTTGTATTAATAGGTTCTAGCCACAGAAATAACACTGGAAAAGAACAAATTGCATGGGAAATTCCCATTTGTCAATTTTCATTGGCTGCTAAATAGAAAATTATAAATTAACCCAAAGCTTATTTTGAAAATCCAGAGGAAATTCAGCCTTTCTTAGGCGTGGAATAAGATTTTGATGCCAGCTACAGACTCCGTCTATTAAAAAAGAACCCGTTTTATTTTAAAAACAGAAAAATGAAAGAGAGTAGGTGTGTTGCTATTCCATGCACATGGATATATAAACTTTAAACTCTTCTAATGAGTAACATTAACATATGCATCTTGTAAAAGATGTATTATTTTTTAGGAATCATTTCAGTTGAAGTATGTCCCCTTTCCACGTGCCGAAGGCTTTAAATAACAATTACTTTAAAGAAAATTATTTACAGTTTAAGCATAGGAAAATACAAAATTAGGATTTCAATTCAAAGTCTGCTGAATCTAACAGAAGTTTCCCCACTGACTTAATTCACTTTTGAACTGGGAAATAATCATTAGAAATAATGATACAAATGAAAGCCTAGTAAAAAATGCATGACCGAAGGGAAATAAAAAACAATGCACAGCCATTCTAGTGCAGATTTCCATACTAAAGTCCCTTGTAGAGGGGCTAAATTTAATGGCAAATTTCCAGCTTTCTATACTTTGAGCCATTCAGGACCATTGGGCAGAGGATGGTTTTTCTCCTACTTGGAGTTTTCTATGTGGCCTGAGATAATCTGTAGGAATAATGTCATCATCACTAAAACTTTGCACTTCTTTGGAGTAATTTTTGTTAAAACATTATTTCAGCATCCCATATTAACAGTAAATTTAATACAGTTTATATACAATGCTTGATATTTGTTGATAATGAGGAAATTATGAGCTAGTTGAGGAATTTTCATACTGAAACCTGTTTTTTATTGAAGGCAAACTTACAGATGAGCCTGTGTCTATGTGCCTGGCTGAGCTACAGATTAATTTGAGTACTTGCTTAAATAAAGCACTGTGAGGATGAAAAGCGGTTTGGGAGTTCACATATTTGTTGAAGTCATTTGGAAATAGTTGAGTATTTTGATATTCTTTTGCCTTTATTCTTGGTAATACATAGTTTTCATGCAAGTAATTGGGGTGTGCCCTTACAGACCTGTCACGTGGTCCTATAAATATTAAATGGCAATGAAGTCTTTTAAAAGAAAATATTAATAGATTGTTTATTAAAATTCTGGTTTACTTAAATGAGTTTGAATAATACTGATTACCTTTTCCCTTCTGCAATTGATAAAAAATCTCGTGACAGTTCATACATGAAAGTTCATATATGTTCTTCCAAAGTTTTATCTTTTCACAGAGTTTCTCCATTTCTAACTATGTTAATTTTTTTTTTTTTTTTCATTGATGGAGAGGGTCTTTTTACAAGAGCATGCAGTGATAGGGTAAGGAGGAATGATGTTAATCTGAAGGAAGGAAGGTTTATATTAGATATCAGGAAGAAATCCTTCCCTTTAAGGGTGGGGAGGCCTTGGCACGGGTGGCCCAGAGAAGCTGCAGCTGTCCCATCCTTGGAAGTGTCCAAGGCCAGGCTGGACAGGACTTGGAGCAGCCTGGGAGAGTGGAAAGTGTCCCTGCCCATGGCAGGGAGTGAAACTGGATGGGCTGTAAGGCCTCTTCCAACCCAAACCATTTGGGATTCTGTGATTTAAGGCAAACATTGAGTCTGCTCTTTTAAAAAACCCAACCAACATACCAACAAAGAAATAAGAAATAAAGTCTTGATGGAAGAAGTTGACAGCTACAAGTTTGTTTTGCAAAGTTCTTACATTCATCTTCTTCAAAACATACTTGGATTGCCCATCCTTGTCAACAATAATAAACTACTTCCACAGAAACTCAGGGGAGAAAGCCATGGAAATCTCATCAGTAGGAAGAGCAGATAGCTCTTCAGCCCTGACTGCTGAAGGAATGACTTGTCAGCACAAGGTAAAGCAAGTCAGTTGTTAAGGTGTTAAACCAAAAGTAAATCCTTTGGTTCTGATTGTTTGTTTTCAGACCTTTTAGAAAAAGCTGTCGGAGGCAGAGGCAAAAATTATGTCAAGTGCTGAAGAAGATAGGTCATGAGATAGTGAACAGGGTTTGAAGAGATGACCTCTAAGAAAACTGCAACCACCAAAACACCCTTTATAGGAAAGATTAATAATGTTGTGAATAACTTAGAATAATTACATTAGAAACAGGAAAGCACAAGCACATGTGGGTTGAGCCAAAGCTGGAATTCTGCTGATGCTCAGCTTGGTGGTCCTGTGGGCAGGCAACATACACAAGCAATTGCCCAAGGCAACAACATTCTTTATTAGATTGATTAAGCATCAGGTTTACTTATTGTTGTTAGTAATGGATGCCAGATTTCTGCTTTGCCTCTGGTAATAGGAAGCAGCAGAGAGGAAGGAGTGTTACTGTGAGTGTTGGTCCTACTCCTTGTGTGGAATTTTCACACCTACCTCCATTTAATGTGGAAACAACCAGAAATGGTCCTCGCCCTACACTTGCTGCATGATTCATTGTTTTTTCAACCTAAGACTGAGATTTGTGGAAGCTGATTTAGGTGAGATAAGAAATAAGGGCCCTCTGTTGAAGCATCCAAGTAACTCCCAGGTTCCCATTGCACTGCTATCTGGGATTTCATCAAGGGGGATCATTCCTGGGAGGAGAAAAAGGGCAGCAAAGGAAATAATTCCATATACAAGCTACCTTTAATATTCATTTTAGCCAAAGTACAATCCATGTGATGAATTCACTGACCAGACTTGTGCCTACACCAGAGTCACAAGTTCCTGACTTTAATGTGGGAATGCCTCAAATCCCTGGGAAGGAGGTGTAGAGCTAGGACAGCTGATGGAAGTGTCAATGTTTGTGTGGGCTTGCCATTGCTGTGTGTGCTCTGGAGCAGATCTAAATAAACTACATAAACTGCTTAAAAGGTATTCTTTGAAAGTCAGACTCAAATTCCTAAATCAGTTGTGTGCTCTTGAGAACAGTACCCATGTAGCCCATATCCATGTCAAGTCTCTGTCATTCAACCATAAACACCTTCTAACAAACCCTTGCTATTGAGTTAATTTAAAAATTATGTAGAAGTGTAAAATTGATCAATTCTTAGTTAATAAATGCCCTTTTTCACTATTGCTTTTTAACATTCTCACAATTTAGATTTTTATTCATTGCATACTATCTAATACAGAAGATGCAACATGTTTTGTCAATTAAAACAGTACTTTATGTTTCTGTTTTTGTTAGCTGGTAAGTTTCTATTTCCAATAGTTTAAGAACAAGTGTGATTTGATTACTTTTTAAGGGTTTTTCATATCAAACATCACTTGTATATTTTTCATCATAGAACAAAGAATATTGAACAAGAATTATTAGCAGTGCACTATGTTAACACCTAAGTTTTAAATTGATGGGTAAAAGATGCCAGTAGATGAGCTTTTTAAATACTGGGATTTTTGCAGAGGAGAGTGTATACAAATATAAATGTGTGTGTGTGTATATGCTATAATCATTTCAATCTGTTGCTTCAATATTGATATAATGGTTTTTAATATACTGCAAAGATTATGATAAAATTCAATAATTTTCATCCAATCCCTAAATTGATAGTGGAGAAACTACTCATTATTTAGAGATAGAAATGTTAAAACAAGAAGGTAATGAGTATCTTAAGAAGAAAAACTCTCTCCTCTATAAATTTAGGTTATTCATTTTGTATATTTATGATAGATTCATTTCCTAGCATTCAAGACACTTCTGACCTTTTGAAAAATATGCTGATATGTTGAATTATAAGGTGTTTCCTGTGTTTATGTTTCTGATCTCTGTCTGCCTTATTTTACCTAAATTCAATTTTCAAAAATTATACAAAAAATAAAAAAGCGGCTGTACTGCTCTGGTCCTGTGAACTGATGCTGTGCAGGACAATGGTGAGAAAAGGGTTTCACAGCCCAGACAGACAGAAACTCACTGTGGAAAATTTTATCACTGTCACCCCAAATCGAAAATGCCTGTCTGCATGATCTGCCCCAAAATCCAACTATTTTCAGGAATCAAATGCAGCCAGCTTTTCAGCTGGACTGCATTGGCTGGTTATTTAATATCTAATGGTCTCTGCCTATGGAAAGGTAAGATCTAACCTTTGGCTGCATCAAAGTGACCAGGACAAAGGTGCAGGAGTCTGTGCCAAATCATTTTGTAGGGTTTGTTTGATGCTGAGAGAAGTTTTGAATAGGACTGTTCCCAAAGAGCAGCAATGCCTGATGATTAAAAAAATAAATAAATAAAAGTAGATGTATCTTAAGCAAAATTACACCTGCCATCATAAGGAGGAAAACTGGAATTTTGTGAGGATTGAGGGCTGGTGGTCATCTTTTGATAATGGGCCAGTAGAAAGTGGTTGGATGGTGTATCTTCATTTTCTTGTTTTATCAAGTTCATGATTTTCAGGGGATAAATCTCAAGCAGTGCAATTGAAGGAATTGGAAGTTTTCTTCAATAAAATCTCGACTTAAGTATAAGAACCCCTTGTGTTTCATAAGAAACATTAAGAAATCCTTTGCCCATAGAAGTCAGCAACAGCTTTGACATTGATTTCAGTTGTGCCAGAACAAAACACCCATTGTGTTTTGTTTCAACAAAAATATTTTCATTTTAGGAAACATTTAAAAATATTTTATATTTTCTTGATGTTTGGAGCTGTTGTTGAGCAATAGCAGTTCTTTGGTGGGGGTTTTTTGCCTCAAATTTCACCAGGGGAGGTTTAAATTGGGTACTAGAGAAAAGTTCTTCACCCAAAGGTTTGTCCACCCCTAGTACAGCTGCCCAGGGCAGTGGTAGAGTCACCATCCCTGGAAGGATTTAAGAGATGTATAGATGTGCACTTGGGGACATGGTTTAATAGTGGATTTGGCAGAGCTGAGAGAACAGTTGGACTTGATGATCTGAAAGCTCTTTTCCAATCTGAATGATTCTGTGATTCTGTGATTCTATTATGATTTTCTATAGAATTCTATTTCTTTAATTATCATTATAATCAAACTAACTTTACTATATGTGATACAATGTCAAATAAATAATGGCTATAAAGGAAAGTATATGAACTCTTGAAAACCTTCAAGATACAAAAAAAAAATTTACAAAATAATCAAACAGAAATGCACATACGTGTGTGAGATGATATTGGCTTGGTTCTGACAAGAGCTGCCAGTTTTGTCTATGTCATCAGATGAAAAGCACTGATGGCCACATGGACACCAAATCAGAGTTATCTGGAAACTGCAAGTGTTTTTGGCACAAAAAATTGAAAGGAATGAAGGAAGTGCAGGGACACAGTGCTAAAGAGGGAAGGCAGGATATTTTCTGTCTTTCCACAGATGAACAAGGATAAAAAATCCAGAATTTTGGATGGGCGTTTTTATTTTTTTTCATTTGATCAAATAATTTTGAGCAGATATACTACATTAATATTTTATTTGAGCATATGTGTCTGTGCTTTTTGGTGTGTACATCTCCTTGCCTGTCTGCATACATGGAACATTTCATGCTCTCTGACTGGCTGTGATGAGTGAGAAAATCATTCTTTGTTAACAGTATTTTCTTTTATTTCATCTTGTATTATTGTCTCTTGTGGATAGTTTTATAGCTGTTTAATATAAAATTAAAAGGAGACAACCATAGAGGCTTATGGTACAGAAAATCTGGTTGTTCCCTTTCTATTTGTGGAATAGTTTTTATCCTTTGGGGTACATCTTGAGAGCACAGAGGTGAGTCGTGTTTTAAACAAATTTGTTTGGAAGCACATAGAAATGACCTGAAATGGGAGGAGTAGAGCTGACTCTTGTAGAGATGAGGCTGCAACACTTTCTGCTGTCCCCACAGAAAGAAAACTGGTGTGGGTTGTACTGCCTAACCCTTAAAACCATCCTGAGACAAATAACTTGTGCTCATCTGAGAGCATTTCATTCATAGTCTTACTAAAGCCAGGGATGGGTGGACACCCAAGAATGTGGATGGCCACCTAGAGCTCATTCCTTGAGCATTCCTTGACATTTGGAAACAGAAGAGATTTTGTGGCTTTATATTATCATAATCCAGATCGATGTGGGCTATATAGGCTCCTAAACCATGCAGAAGATTTTATGAGAGCACAAGAGTGAGCATATGCTTCTGTAACAACCCAAATACAATGTATATGTGTAATACATATGAATACACATGCATTTGTAAGAGACACTCATCACTTACATGTGAGAAGTGCCACCTATTTTGAGAACATTGCACCTGTGCTCCTGTGTGTATCTATAAGAAAAAAATTCACAAAATTGCAACACACATGTATTCGCCCCTGTTTCTTGCTAACTTTTTCAAGTTTGCACTCGTTACAGAGGCTTGAACTTTCTACTCATTTTTGTAGGGCAATAAAGAAGGGGACTTGTATGTTCACTTACCTGTTGTCAATTACTGACGCCTCATTACACAAATCACTTGGAAAGCTGATGAGGTTTTATCTAACATAGAGGCCAGGTCAATCAATTGTCATCAGACCTGTGGATCTTCAATGGACATTGAAAGGTTAACCCAGTTCTTCAGGGCCTCCATCATGTCAGCAAAAATTAGCAAGAAGGTGGCCAAGTTGTCAATAGAGCACAGAGACAATTAGTTAATGATTAGAATGTTAGCACTTGGGGAGTTGATAACAAAATGAGCCATCTTGGATACATTTGCATGCATTTAGAAAATCTATATAGCTTGGTGGGATGGAAGTCTGTGCATATGGTGCAGTAAGGAATGCCATAAAGCAGAATTATGTGTGTCTGGGTGTATTCTAGACTTGGCTGTGCTAAATGAAGCCACTGTATCAGAAAACCTGCACATTTCAGTTTATGAGAGTCAGGTACTTGGCTTTACTGATCTGCTTAGTAGCCAGCATTAGCAATGAGACTGCTGCCCTGTCATCATAACCCCATTTTCAGCTAAATGATTATGGATTTGATATCTTCTACAGTAAGCACTGGCCTTACCAGTTGTGATTAAACTTGAAGCTTGTTAAATTAGGGACAAGGTAAAATTAAAAGACTTCCTCCTGTTTAGGATTTCGTCACTTAATTTTATTCTTGACTTCTCTTCTTTCTTAAGAATATTTGATAAGACTTCTGCCTGCAGTTATAATTTCATTTTATATCCCTTGTTGGAACAAGAAATCCTCTGTCCATATCACCAGGCCAGGGGACCTCCTTGTGCTGGCTGAGGCTTCTTAACTAGTTTAGGCAGGAAAAATAAATGTTAGACATTGTCTGCATAATTACTGGGACAAGTGGGTTTTGATCGTTTCAAGGTCTCCTTTACCTTTGTGCTCTCCATCAGGTTCAGACACAGTTCTGATGCTCACAACTACATTTAAAAATTGCTGAAACGTTCTGCCATTGAAGTATTGCAGAGATTTATTTCAGGCTGTTAGGTTTCTCTCTACCTTTGATGGAAGACTAGTGTAGGCTCTATATCTGAATCGTATTGTCCACCATTATAAACACCCCCTTAATAAGAGACATCCACTCAGTGCCTAACAAAAGAATTCCTTGGATTCTGAGAACAGCTTTAAGGAGATATATCATATATACTATAGGTTACCTTGTGACCCAATTGCCTTCCTATTGATGTGCTGATACCTGGACTTGTGTCTCTGAGTGCTTTGACATACAAGTATCCAATTATATTCAATTTAGATTCAGGTGGCAAAGACCTTCACTTTTATTTAGCAAGCATAGATTTTGTAAGTTTTAAAGGAAATGTCATGAAGGGAAAGGGAAGATTTTCAGATGGTTGACTCCAGCTTTACGTTTTCTACCCCTAAAACCCTCTGTAAGCCGTAACAATTGAAGTCATAATCATATTTATATGAGATTTAGTGAGAAAGGGGCATGAGATGACCAAGTAGTGGTTTCTGCAACAGTAAAAGTGAGACATAACAGTCTCCAGCATCTGTTCAGACAGTTTTCAGCCCTACATTTTATAAACAAAAAAGGCATCTCTTTTCCTCCTGTGAGCAATAAAGGGGATGAAAATGTGCTTTAAAGACATCCGCATTTGAATTGTCGCATCCGAAGCAGAAAGTCTAATTGTCTGGAATATTAGTCCTCCATGCCATTGTGATGAGGCTTTATGAGTATCTTCCTCCAAGTGTATTGAAACACCCAAGTGTGCTTGACACTGAGCACTAATGTTTCTCTCTACATGTTGATGTTGCCGTCACAAAAATATGTCGTGCCTTAGAGCTGTAACTTCCCGAGCAATTACACACAGGAAATATTTTGGATTAAGTGAAAATAAAAATATCATGGCCAGTAAACACTGTTTCATTACCAGGCTCGTGATAAGTGTTGGTGTGTTTAAGCCATAGTCATACTGTGCTGTCTTTATTCTTTCATTATTCTCTTTATTTTTTCATTATTCAAAGGATTTTCTTTTTATCCACTAAGTTCAAGTTTAAATATATAACAGGACAGATTCTACATTATTGCATCTGGAGTTATTCAGCTGTGGTGTGTCAGATTAACCAAGAGCAAGTTTCTGCCTGCAATGTCATAGGAACAGTCACAAAGAGAGTCATATTTTGTACAAAACATTGCAAACCCACCCTGCTGGATTGCAGTGGTGGTACCCAGACTTCTGGAAACAGATGCATCCCTCCTTTTCACCTGCTCTTCACCTCCTACATAGGAAGGCCTTTTCCCTCTGGGAGGTATTGTCATTCTGCCTCTTTGACCTCCAAACTGACAGAAATGGTTAAACTTTCTTGATGAAAGTTTTCTTCTTGGCATTTTGCTGAAATGCTGCTCGTACTTTAATGCCACAATGTGGATTCTTTAAGGATGCTTTCTAATTCCCTAAAGAAATTACAGAATAACTGTTGAGCTATTGCAACTATTGCCTTTCTTATTTCTCATTTCTCTTTTACACTTTGATCAGAAACTTTGTTGAAATGTGTTGGTGTTGGGCCAAGGGAAGTTTTCTTTTTTGTCTCATGCCAACTACACTGAAGTATATTTCTGAGCAGAAGAATGGGCTAAGCAGGGAGTCCTGCTTGGGGAATGTAAACACTATTGTGGGCAGTATATTAAGAAATAGCCTGAAGTTAAAGTCAAAACATCTATCTTGATGGGAAGAGATGCCCATAGTAAAACAAAAAGCACTCCGAGGACTTCAGCTGAAATATTTATTGACATCTGTTTAACCACCAATCTCAGAGTGTTTTTATATGAAAATAATAAAGTCCTGAACCACTTCTGCCTAGTTTTTTCTAGAAACAAAACAAAAAACAACTGGAAAAGGACATTTTAATGTTATTTTCCCTGTAGGTAAAAAATAAAAAAACCTACCATGAAAGCTGTTCTCTTGAGATTTCTTGGCAAGGAAGACCCATGAGCCTCATGTACATTTGGGTAACAACAGCACCTCAGAGCTCTTTGAAGTTATACCCTTCAGTACTAATCTGATTTCATTCAAAAGAGAAATCTAGGATGATGCTTATGAGGGTTTGCAGTTTCACCATGGTTTTGATCAGAAGCAGATGGTGTATCTGAAACAATTAGAAAAACTTTTGTTAAGAAGCAGCCCACATGTAATTGACTGTTTGATGTAGACATCACAGCATTTGGTGTTGGGGAGTGAAACTTGTACATGCATTTAAAATTTGGTGTGCCAGGACCTCAGCAGGTGTCAGCTGGCTTTGCTTCTGGAGGCTGTGTCAGTTCCCATGAGCTGAAGATCCCAGCTCACAGTCCCCCCAAATGAACAATCATCTTTATACAAAATGGTCAGAACCACACCCTTTCCTGAGAATAATGTCATAGAAGATGCACCAGCCTCAGGCAGCTGAAAAAATTGAGTTTGTGGCTAGTAGATGATCCTGCAAAATTACTTTTGATCTTCTGTCCTTGGACTGTAATTCCAGCTGGGCATTACTGGGCCTGAAGTGTGTGTGAAGACTTTAAATCACACCAGGCACTGAGATCAGGGCTCTGGGGTTTTTGTCTTCATGCACTATTTACATCTTCCCTAAGAATTAGTTCTTGGTTAGGATCCTGCAACTAAATCAACATTTTCTTACCAGAAGGTGGGAAGCTCTGAGTTCTTGTAAAGGGAAAACACAGTGTGCACAATATTAAGAATGTGAGTTCACTTTTCATGACTGGAGACATTCAGGGGTGGCCAAAATTTCGACATGCAGCTGTGGGAATGGTGGGATCAGGAAAACACCAGCTGTGGAGGCCCATGCCTGCTCTGAAAACTGTTGGTGATCACTCTTCTATAAACTCTAGTGAGACATAACATTTTCTCTTCAGGGATTGTATTTACAAGAGAGCATGAGGAGATACTTAAAAGATTCAGTTGTTCCCTGTGAGTTTTCATAGCTAGAAGAATTTACCTTGTGCCTAAAATTTGGTGTCAAACAATAATTCTTATGCGTGGTTTCCAACATCCCTAAGTGTGGGCATGTGTTCAGTATAGATTTTTATAGATTTTGAAGGAAGAGCAAACAGAACCAGCTGACCACTTAGTAAGGTCACCTGCTTAATAGACAGTAGGGAGTTGTACTCACTGAGAATTTAACACTGCATTCTGGGAGACCAGGTCTCTCTCTCACAAAGGGGATACAACATTCTTTTAATAGGAACAGGGATAGACATGAACACTCTACAGAATCCCACTATATATACACAAAGCCAGTTGTCTTGAATTAAATGCTGTTGAACAAATTGCCATTTCCATTAAAACCCCTTTTAGCACTCCACTTGTAACAGGATGAAAATATATGTCATAATGGGCCCAGGTACACAAAAGTGCACATTTAAACCACTTCAGATGCGTGTGTAGCATGAGAAAAAAGGCATAAACATGAATCAGCCCACGTATAAAATGACTTTCACCCATGAGGCCCGGATTTATTCCACCTAACTTTAGGCACTTAACCAGGGTGCTTAAGGATATTCTCTCCTGTGGCTCTCCATGTAGTCAATGGAGTGAGAGAGGCACTGTAAGGAGGCAATTTAGCCTGTCTAGGATCTGAACTATCCTTACAAGATTCCCATTTTCCTCCAGTGCCTACTTAGTTATTTGTAGGGAAACAGTGTTTTTATGGGAGAGACTTCAGTTGGCTGCCTCGTGTGGGGGAGATAAATCTTGGCCAGGCAGATTGGGATGGAAGTAGCTGTTTACGTTGCACTGTTGCTGTGATTTCTTTGAAGTTATGAACATTCCCTCAGGAATCTTAGTGGTAAAAAAATAATAATTTAGAGATAAGCTAAGAAATCTTTAGGGTTTCTTTAAACCTTTATGCCATACTCTCAGCTTTCATACACAGCATTAATATTGCAAAATACACTGCAGTGAACTAGTTCCTCAGAATGCCAAATTTTCCTTTAATACCTCGGTTCTCCAAATACAAAGATCTGATTACTTGACTCAAAGGCAACAAACAGTGATTTTAAAAAACATTTGGCTATTTGTATTTCTATTAATAATTTTCATGAGTTGCTGCAACAGCATGTAATGAGTGTAAAAGTCAACAAAAAATGTTTTAACTAGCATTAAATTTGTTCCCTGCCAAAGTAAACACCGTCATGATTCTGCGTAGAGAGAAAATCCATCCTAGCATGAGCAATCATTTGCATGGACTGGGATTGTATGAACAAGGAGAACGTTTCTCCTGGAATGATGGCTCAAGTAGACATCCATTTTCCCATTACTTTTCATGACTTTACATTGTGTAAAGCTGTCTAGATGGCATTATTTTTCTTCCAAACACATGGGTTTGTAATTCTTTGCTTCCAAGTCCATTTTGAGTAGCTCTACCTTTGCTGCCTCATTCTCCCAATGGCAAGGGAAGGTGTGTTTAATTTGCTCTCATGTGGTGTTCCTCTTCATCACTACAGGTGTAGCTACATCTTACCCCAGATATTCTCTGTTTGGGGGGTGGTGAATGTGCCTGTGAGGATCAGACCCATTCCACCTACTTCCCCAGAATGATTGTGGCAGTGATCAGAACCAGATGCTTCACAAGCGAGTGAGAGAAACTCCCTAATAAATAACATGATATAATCTGTTCATTGAGAAAAGCTGTTTCCCTTTTCCGTGGAGATTAAGTACTATTTAAAGTATTTAATTTTCTGTAATTGAATCAAGAGTCTTAGAGTACAGCTTCGGTAATTTTTTTGTCTCTTGCTAAATTTTTACCCTCAATAAATATCTTGTGGCCTAGAGCACCACAGATTAATTTGTGCATGCTGCAAGAAGTAAATTCAAATACCAGTTGTCTTTCATTTTCACAGAATATCCCTTCTCCCTGTGTGATAATGTAAAAACTCAGGTTTTATCTGATTCAGGTTCTGTTTTTCTTATGTTTTTGAGCTCATTCTACATTTCCTATGGCATCCTCAGAAACTGAAAATGCATAACTAAAGGTCTTACAAAGAATTTTGAATAAAAAGCAAATAATGAAATAAGTCATTAGCAGATCATTTTGCAGCCAGCCTCAAAAATACCTTCAGCATTAAAAAGGACTGGTGCTTTTTTGAAGTGAAGTCTACTGCAATATTGCGAGTCATTTCCAAAAATCTGTGTACAAATCTGTTTCTTTGCTTTCAGTTGGTCACATTTTTTGAAACACTTGTGTTTTGGGGGAAAAAAAAAATCTTCTGTATTCAATCTTTTCATGAAAATTAAAGCTCTGAGAACAGTCAATTTTGTAAAAAAAAAAAAAAAAAAAAAAAAAAAAAAAAAAATTTAAAAAAAAAAAGAAAGTTTCAGACAGATTAAAGAGATAAAGATGACTTCTAAATGGTTCTAGCCTAGAAATTGGTTCAGTTTGCATAATTGGACCCCAGCCTGTGAGACTGTAGAATTGCAAGCAGCAGATGATGGATATTAAACCAGTTATTCCTTTGACTGAGAATTAAGGAATGGAATAGGGTGTACTACAAGTGAAATTCAGCTCCATGGGAATGGAATTGACTGACTTTGGAGCTAGGGAGAGATCAAGTCAAAACTTCTGCCAAAAAATTGAAATAAAATAGATTTTTTAAGGTTTGAAAAATGTCAATGAGATGCTGTAGTTAACTTTATCATTGTTTATTTATTTGCATTAAGGCAGTGCCCAGAGAGCCAGTGAAGCCTAATGAAACAAAATAAAAAACAACATGAAAGGGCTTAAAATCTAATGTCTAATTTTATAGATTTAAGTAGACCCCATTGGCTTGTTTACATGACAAGTGACAACAACCAAATAAATTCCAGATTTAGGGGAGTAGCACATACTAATCATTGAATGACTAAGATGGACAAAATTTGTCTCCTTTTCTGCTTTGCCATGTTCAAATTATTATGGTTCTTTAATAGTTTTCTCCTTTTTTCCACATTTACATGCCTGCTGCCTAAAAAAACTGTCCCTGAACACTTTCAACAGTGTTGAAGTGGGTGATTCAGATAAAAAAAAACCAAAAAAGCTGTTGATCCTGATTGTGAAAGTTCTTATTCGGGGGNGTAATGGAAGGCTAAAGGTAAATATTTCTCTGAGGAAGGTTACAGATCTGCATCCTGTTTCACACAGTAAGGGATGCCAGTAGGTACTGACATTTATTTCCCCCAAAATTACCACAAAGAAATAACATCAAATAACTATTAAGAACAGTCTGCATGATCTTGGAATTCTTTTAGGATCCTCCAGATTATGGAGCTCTCCAACCCAAAAGAATAACAAATATGGGGCAATGCTTCTCAAAAAAGGAATTCGAATATATCATTCCACATGAGTATTTTGGAGCTATCCAGGAGTAGATATTATACACCATTTTCACTTGTGGGTTGTAGAAACCAGAAAATAGCTTTATGAAAATTTGGGCATTGGTACAGAGTCAAAATCAATCAACGCCGTGGTATGAGAGGAGCTTCTTTAGACACTAAAAACAATGAGGTTCAAAGAAGTCAACACACTTACATTTAAGGGAGCACAGCACAAAGCGAATTGGGTCATCTCAGGGAAATATAAAAGCATTATTCTTCTGAGATTTGAAAAAAAATACATAATTACTTCTTCCACCAAGCATGATTCTTTTAAATAACCTTCATTTTTGTCCCTTGGAAATGAAAAGAGGTTTACATTAAAAAGGCATTTCCTCTGACTCTCTGTCCTTGAGCAGCACAAAATGTAAACTATACCTTTCCCTTCTTCCTTTGAAGAAAAGGGAGTTTCAATCTTCCTCTGTGAACACGGTCCATTTAAATAAGGAGATGGAGTCCCATCTTTTCGATCAGCTTTCTTTGTTTGACTTGTCAGTAATAACACTTTAGCTGAAATTGTACAGGCGTCCTGCTAATTTAGTAATTATTGACACGGTGCTGGGCAAGAAATGATAGCAAACACAGGGAACTGTTAAGAAGAAATGAAATAAAAGATCTTCATATCATTGTTGAATAATGGTTGAGATCATTTTGTGCTCTAAGTAGGCCCAAGACACCTTTTTCCATTTTCTCGACACATTTATAATTTATGCTTTGTAATAGTTCCAAATATTTTTAGGACTCCGCACTTTGTTTGAGAATCCAGAAGAACTGAATGAGAATCACGGAGTGCACACACAGATGAGTGAGGGGTGTGACCTGCCATAGCTTTTGATTTAAGAATGATCCTCATTTTTATATATCCCCTTCCTCCTTTCTCAATTTATCATTGTATTTAGGGCTGCCTTTGCTCTGGCTGAGCTGCCCAGGCAGGCAACCCCATTCTACATGGCTGGAGCCAGAGATTCCTTTGGATTTTTCCCTGTTGGCAGCACCATGGCAGCTTTACTTAGCACGAGCAGCCTTCCAGTGACCTGGTGTGCAGAGGTTTAAGTGTCATTCCAAGGAAGTCTGAGAGCTTCCACCCCAGGGATGCATCACTCTGCCCGTTGTGCTGTGTCCTGGAATCCTGAAACACATCTGTGAGAGAGCATCCAGTGCTGTGCTTGCTTTGTGCTTTGTAGATGAGCAGGCTGTTAATATTAAAGATCCCTATTGAAAAAAAATATGGACTTGATGGTCATCATGGGTCCTCTCCAACTATGAGAAAATCACAGTGAACCTGTACATGCTTTAGCTCCCTTAAATTCTCTTTTCCATCTCCTCTAACTGGACCTCATCAGAATAATTTTTTAGACCTTCAATTCCTAAAATCTTTACAAATCATATTAAAAATGCCAAGGTTTCTCAGAAATGGAGACAAGACACTTAACTAAGAGTTCTTTATTGATGTCAATCTGTATCTCAGCTGTGGGCAACAGACTTGTTGCCACCGTGGAGCTCATGTACATAAGACACAGACCTGTTACTTCTCATTTGAATTTTTAACTTGGGTGCTGGCTGTTGGTGGCAAATGTGTGATGAAGCTTGGCAGTACCACTGCACTGTGGAATCAGCTGGTGGTGGCACTGAAATTGTGTTTTCAGGGTTTCATGCAGATACCAGGTGTCTCTGGTTTCTCAGGAACTGTCATTACCTAGACTCAGGTCTTCTTCATGGTCTGGAATAACATCCACAAGAACATTGTCAGGATAATATATTGGGGTACCCAGGGCTGGTTATTCCTTGCTGAGCTGAGGGTTTTGAAACAGGAGGCAGGACAGGGCGTGCAGAGCAGTTGATCTTCACATCCAAGGCCTTAATAAAAGAAAACAGAAAGTGATGTTTTAATGGCAAGATTATATCTGTGTCTGTGCAATGTATTAGATTTCAATGCAGTTGTGTATTGATTTATACACAAACTCCTATGAAAGCTGTTCCTTCACACATTGGTCATGGCTGATAAGACTCATGAACTGTGGGATTCTGCAGCATCCAGGGACATGAAACTCATGGTTAGTGGCTGGGTAGAGAGGGAAGAAAAGGTTTATTAATGTTGAAAATAATGAGGGCTTCTCTTCCATGATCCCTGCTGTGATTTCAGCACAGGTCTGTCCTACCTGCTCTACCTGCCCCAACACTCTCCCAGCAGTGTCACAGGGAGATTTTTAATCCAGAGTCACTTTATTTGTTTGCATTAAAAGATTCTGGGTCTTTTTGTTTTGTAAAGTCTCTGCAGAAAGAAGTTGTAGGAATAGAAACAAAGTGAAGCTGTATTAAACTTTGCATGTTTCTGACTAATCTACATCTATCTGCCTGTATGCACAAATTATTTGGCTATGAAAAGAAGAAATGCAGTGACAGATTTTGTCGTAGACGTGTCTGTCTGCTGCCCTAAGGCTACACCCTGCACACACAGAATTCCATGAGCCACCCCTGTTCCCATTCCTGGGAGCTGGGGGTGTGTCTGGCTCAGAATTTACCCTCAGGCCAATGAACACTTACAGGTGATTTGTCATTAAATAGATGTTACATATAATTTTTAATGTAAATATAGATAGGTTATTTTTTAGTTAAAATTACCCAATAGGTTTGATGATACCTGTTTTTTCCTTTCTTACCTATACATATCCTTGAAAGCAAACAGAGTGAAGCCTCATGCTTTTGTGTCATAAGTTAATGGGTTTTGGATTACTTTAGGCATTTTCTTTTTTCTGCTTTTTTTCCCAACTTTTTTTTTTTTTTTTTTCTATAATCCTACCTCTGTTTGGTGGCCTTTCAGGTGACTTAAGGAAGGACAGGGAAACAAAAGGAAAATGATTACTCAAATGAATTTTCTAAAGGAAATTTTAGAAAATATAAATTCAAAATACATCACTTCTAAACCAAAGCACTCTAAAATATGTGTTTTATTTCTGTGTGGCACTCTGTGCATATAATGCCATTAACTGCCCTCGGTTTATACCCACCCTCTTCCAAATTCCCTTAGGACCTACATTTTTTAATCATTCCAAGAGACTGCAAACTTCACTCAAACTGTTTCAAAATTATTTCTGTTTGTTTCATTTATGTGTGTAAAGTCAAATAAAATATTTAACAGAGCCTGGATACAAATTGGAAAGGACCTCATCATTGGATGGAAACAGAAGATGTAGCAAAGAATCATATTAAAGAAAAATTTGTATCATTTTCAGACAAAAACTGAAATGAAATCTGTTTACTAACCCACCAGCTGTCACTGCTACTTCTAGTTGCAATGTATTGCATACACTGAGCTATAGACTTGCAGTCACAGGCATTACTGTAAGGTTTCTGCTGGGAAACTGAGCCTAATGCCTTTTCAACTTCTATTTTTTTCTACCAGAATGGAAAATTTAATTTTAGTGCCTGCATGCTTTTTGATTTGCTGCAACGGTTTTCTTTTTTTTTTTTTTTTCTTACATTTAAAGGCAGATTTTATTTAAAGCAAACAAACCAAAGCTAGGTCCAAGTGATAACAAAGGTAAAAACGTTCAAAGGCACTAAAATTTACAAAATACTGTTGCAATATGGCTGTTCTGAATTCTTTCAAGATGTAGGTCTTTGATTTTAAAACAAGAAGAAATGTTGGGTACGTACTTAATATTTATGGCCTCTCTCAAGTCACTGGCTGACAAATTCATTGCCCTGTGATGGGCAGTTAGTGTTTGCCTTCTAAAAGTAAAAGCCAAGGAGATTTTCACTTGTGTGAGGAAAAGAATGAGCACCAAGCATTCCAAGTGCTAGAAATGTTTGAGGCACACACTTACAGATGTGCCAAGCTAAAGCACATAAGCAGAGTTGGTGCCCGAGGCTCTGTGATGAGGACTTGGTCTCAAAATGAAGAACAAAATGCAGATCTTCTGCCTGCCTGTGCTTAAGCTGCTGCAGAGAGAGAGAGAAAAAAGGAAAAAAAAAAAAAAAGTAGTCAAAAAGAGAAACACTTTTATTTGAGATTGAAGGAGACCTTTTCCTGGGATCTTAAATATCTTTGTTGAAAACGAAAAGAAAAAAAGAGCAAAATTTTGAAATAGAAAACCTTTTATATCACAAAATTAAAATTGTTGTCTTTGACACTGTCAAGATGAAACACACTGACTTCATTTTGGTATTTTCTCAAATGGTTTTCTACAAAATATTCAACTAGAACTAGGGAGAATGTGCAGGATCTCTTGCTTTTGCCAAACAGTTTTGTTTGCCTGTGTTTCTATTCTGCTACATTTATCCCACAGTCAAGTTTCTGATTCAGAGACCACCTAAGCCAAAGCAGGGCTTAGCATTGCCTCCAGCACATTCAAAACAAGTTCCTAGTGAAAAATGAAATTTTCTGGGCTGTTGCAGTGGTCTGTTTTCCCAAGACTCGCATTCATACTAAAGGGAGAACTTCATAAAGTCCCTCATTTATGTGCATGCAGTTTTATGTGCTGAGACAAATGTGGTGTTCAGGCAGGGTGCTGGTGAAATGGAATACTCTTGCTGGGAGCTCAGCTTGGGCTGCCTGTGCCAGTGCTCTGTTCCCACTGTGGAGAACTGGCCACATCCCCTGTCCACACACGGGCACTGCAGCACTACAGGGATTGCACCCACACACACGGGCTGCTTCCAAAAAAAAACATTCATTCCTTGTTTTTTCCCAGTGTCTCTAAAGTAACGCTGTCTGCGATGCCTTAGGTTTTAGCTTTCACATTTTCAGATTCTGTGCTGCTTAGGTGTGTAGTTCTGAGCCTCATATTAAGTGTGAGTCAGCTCTCTTCACAGAGTAGGGAGAGAAAACAAATCCTTTTCCTGCTGAAGGCCAAGGACAACTTTCAGCCCAACAGCATAAACAATATTGAACTGCAGGGAGGAACAAGAAGGATGAGACCTCACAACCTGAAGCTGTAACTGGACAATTATACCCCAAAATGCAAATAGACCAAAACTTATAAAAATGTAAGATCTTGTGACCACTCAGCCATTTTGTGACCCTTCTTAGTCCACCTTGAGTGTAGCCCTGGTCAGGCCCTGTCCTGCCCAAGGTGGATCCTGGAGGCCTTTCAATAAATGCCTACTCTTTATTCTCCAGCTCTGTCCAGTCTCTGTTTCAGGTCAGCCTTCACAAGGGATCACTGCTGTGGGGAGATGCTGCACTGAATGTGCAAGAGTACTTATGGACGTTCCCAAACTTTTCTGATAGGGGATGGAGCATGAGTGCAAGCAGAGAGAGGCAGAGGAAATCAGCAGACTTAATTGTTTCTATCCCAAATGTAAATATCCACATATAAAAAAACACCCCTCAAACCTGAAACCCGGTACAGACTGGTCCTTTTTAATCTTAATTTTGAACAGTTGCTACTCCAATTAAATTCTACCACCTAGCATTTTCAAACAGCTCTTAGTTGTTTCAGCAAACTCTTTTAATGGACAGCTGTTTTTGACAGCTCCTCCTGATTTGCCAGCGCTGTGTCATCTGCCAGAGCAGGAGGACCCATTTTGTATTCTGCTGCTGGCACTGAGGGGATATGTAAATGTACACATGAATCAGTTGTCACCAGCACAGACACACTGTGGCGAGATGATCAGAATGTGTTGGGAGTTTAGTTGGCTTAAAGTGGGAGGAAAAGAAAAAAAAAAAAAAAAAAAAAAAAAAAAAAAGAAAAAAAAAACCAACACAAAAAACCCCACCACGCTTAGATTTCTTGAAGTGATTTTTTATTTCAAGTCTCTCCAGTTTATTTTCACTTTGTGGCGCTTGTTAGATTTAGTTCAGGAGAGTGCAATCTGCTACTCGCAAATCACCAACCTGAAACTCTAAAGTTGAGGAATTATAGAAACATTTCAGGTAAACAACATCAGAACTTCGGCTACACAAACAGAATTTTATATAGGCCTCCACTTTTCAAATATTTTAACCCCAGTGAGAGAAAACTTCACGTTCCCAGGAGCACAGCACGGAGAGAAAGTTTGTTCAGCTTCCCAAGGCATTCTGGTAAATGGTCAGAGCTGTTTCAGCTCAGAGGGTAATGCCTGAATTTCACACTACAGAGAGTTTGTAAAGTATAAGGGAATTAACAGGTGGGGTTAATATTAGCAGATTTATTTCTGAGATGCCCTGATGGCACAGCCCCCATCTCTGTGCCAGCAAGTGGGAGGACAACGTTTTGATCACCCTCCTGTTCACCTTTGTTCCTCTCACCATTCACAGTCCAAGGACAAAATCAGATGCCCCTCCAGTTAAACAGAATGTATGTGGGATCTTTTAGGAGATGCTTTAGGGTTGGTTGTTGAGGTTTGGGATTGTTTTGGGCAATATCTACAAATCTAAATTACTACTACAAGTCTGAACCTCGTTTTAAACACCAGGAGAAAGTGGCAGGATAGTTTAGTGTCCTGAAGACCTTCAAATCCTGTTTAAGCTTGAATAAAGGCAACATTTAGTGCCTTAAGTATTTGCTTCACTATAACTTTATTCTCTTGGAACATCTGAGTGCTTGAAAAATGCCACTGATGCAGGAATTCATTGAGCAACTGAGGTCCCCAGTGCCAAAGACAAAACCACTCCAGTGTGTCACATACCTTTTTCCACAAATTCTTCTCAGAGATGTCCATCCCTGACTCGAACAGCGTTGCATCTCATTTCCAAATTTGGAGATAAGTCAGTGGAAGTCCTCTTGATCATCTCATTCCGATAGGATTTAAAATTCAGTGGGAATGGTGCACCAGCCCCACCACAGACATTATCCAGATTTCTGCTTCTGTCTCAGAAAGAACATAATTCTGTGTTCAATAAAAAAAGGTAATACTGTTCGACTACCCAACTTGGAAGGAAAATGGGTGTTTATTAACTTTGTTATATAACAAAAAGAGAAAAGGCAAATTAGTAACACCACATGGCCTAGATGTTGGGAAGAATAGAAAAATGATGAGAACCAAAGTACAGATAGAAAACTTTCAGTCAAGGCAGTGAAACATCAAAAACTGTGCATGTCTGCATGTGCACATGCATGGATTGCAGGGTAGGGGTTAATACCAGGACACTGTGCTTGGGTATTCCTGGGTGGATAAGATAGAATATTTAATAACAATGCAGAAAAATCAAAAGTGCTCAAAAACATTTCTGTTCTGTCTTTGAGAAAAAGCCAAAGTACACAGTCACACAGGACCATGATGCTGCTGAAATAGTCTCTTCCAAAAATGCCAGAGTTGATCATTTTAATAACATTGAATCTGAACAACCTGCATCCAATAATTTTCACAGAGGTGGCCAAGGAACTGTCTGAGCATTTAGTGTTGATTTTTAATGCCTTGGAACACTGGTGGTTTTCCAGAGGATTCCAAGAAATCTAATGTTGTGCCAATATTGGGAGAGTGAATGGAGTGACCCAGGTAACAGGTTTAAGAAAGGCAAGGTGACAAATACCACTTAATGTGGGATCAGGAGAACCTACTCCATTGGGCTAATGAGGACAGTTCTGATGAGATTAAAGTGGTTTTGGTAAAAGCAGCAGTGTTTAAATCATATTGGGACTTGCATAATCACTTGGTGATAAATCACAGGGGTATTTTCTGGCTGTCATTTTGGGGCAGCTGTACACACCTTTGAAAGCAGTTTGATATTTTTATCTATTAATCTAGATGACAATATTTTAGCCCTTTAGAACACATCCAGGCCTGTAACACCTGCCAGCTGTAGATTGAACTTAATGGGGACTTTGTGTATGTAAATAAATGGTACTTGATTTTCTTTAAAAAATGCACTAAGACTGAAGTTTTACATTTCGGTTAAAATGGCATTTTTACTTTAAAGAATATAATTTAACTTAACACAGCTCTGCTGAGCTTTACAGTGGCTTAATCAAATATAGCACTGCTTTAAAAATAGGGATTGCTTCAAACAGTGGATTAACTTATTGCTCTTTCACATCTCAAGTGCTGAAGCTCGTTAGGTCTTGGGGTGAGAGTGAAAAGTGATGTCATTTTAGCTCAGACTGAGTGTAATAGGAGTTAACTCACAGGCCTCTGTCAAGCTGGCATTTGGGTGGGTTTTTCCACTTAAAAGAAAGCCCTTTCAGGGACATCTGAGTTTGAAGAACCTGCTCCTAACAAAGTCAGTGCTACTGGCTAAACAAAAGGGTTTGCTGTCCAGCACACGTGAGGGATGCTCAGCATCTCAGGTTCTTTCTCAGCTGTCCTGCTTCCCCTGCTCATTCTCCAGAATCAATCATGTTCTTGTAGTGATGTGATAGCATAGTTTTAGGCAGTTTTGTGAAATATCTAATTAAATAAGCAAAGGACATAGGTAAGGTCCTGTTTGACATTAAGCTATTGATTGACTTAATGCATCATCTAAAAAATGTTTTCATATCCCCTTGTCTGCACAAGGAGGGACTTCTGCAATCTGCAGGACAAAGCTCCTCACATGACTCTTGGCTTTGTGCTAATGAAGTTTGTGCCTCCCAACCAAAGAGCCCCTTCACAGGACATATAGCTTTTGAAGGAGATTAAATCAGGTTTTGTTGCACACAATAACCATAGTGTACCTCTCTGCTTGCTCATACACTGATCAATTGCTGATCGATGCTAATGGCTGCAGTGTCTGGTTTTCATCAGTGTGCCTTTCTTCTGCTCTGGCACTTCAGCATGTCACTGTGTTCTTCACGAGAGGCTTGTTGAAAGAAAAAAGTGTAAATCAATTGGTCTCTGTGTTGTAAACAAAGGCTCTTGGATCAGCCAGAGCGAGCCCTAGAGCACCGCGCAGCACTGGGGTTTGGTTTTATTTAATTAACAGAATGTTTTAATCAGGAGACTGTTAAAAAACCAAAGCTCCTTGTCCAACCACAAACCTTTTCAGTCGTGATGGGCCACAGAGTGAGGTGCTGCATTCCTGTTCACTCCTCTTTTGCAGAGTTTTAATGTTTGAGAGGTTTCTCACCAAATATATATGGCCTTACCCCATTCCTGTGCCACATGCCCTGCCCTGCACCAGGTCTGCCAGGCAAAGGGCCTTCATCCTGCCAACCATGCTGCAGGTTTATAAAGCTTTGTGTCATTGAATTTTCTTCATTTTAACCAGGTATGAAGGTTTAAGGCAGGTGGTATTAAACAGCAGCAGCTCAGTGGGTGAATACCTCCCATACCAGATCAGGAGTAGCCAGTCTAAGACCAGTATTTTAAAAATATATTGCCTGTATAAAGGGGGGTAATGTTGGGTGTTTGGAACTAATTTCAGGCAAGAAATCCATTTATACAACTGGGACTTAGGTTTTGATGATGCTTTCATTAGTAGGCAAACCCTGTGTGGTTATGCCTGCTTTTAAATGAATTCAGCTAAGGAAAAATCAGTAGTGTGAATGGGACTGAAGAAATCAAATACCAAGTTATTATTAAGAAAAGCTGAAAATCTTTGTTCTAACATGTAATGTTGAGTTTGGCTTTCTGAAACAGTGCTTTCATTTAATGCTGATTTATGACCTTGTTACGGTTATTTATTACAGAAGTATTAGTCTGTTATAAGTAGATATGAAGTATTGTAGGTGGTGAGTAAATATGATTTCTGTTCATTCACTGCCTATGACAACCATCATATATTATTTACTGTTAATCACATTTTACCTAAACAGCAATTTGTCATTTATCAATCAGTTATAAAATATCCTAGTGTGAGTCAAGAACTAAAAATGTCCTTGATTGTTGCAGAAAGCTTTTGTGTGTGCTGTACCAGAATTTGAGATTTTCTCTTTAGAAACTCAATCAAAAAGTTAAAAAACTTAGATAACAATAATTTGATAGATTGAGGGGAGATGTTAAAAGCTGGAAAACTATGAAATAATGTTATTTCATGACATTGTCATCTTATAAACGTGGTGACAACTAATATTTTTCTGATGTGCTACGGTGTTGTTTCAAGCCTTTGTTAATATTATAAAACTCAGGATATAGTTTTAGAAAAGGAAAAAATAAAATACAAGTCAAAATTTCCCCCCCTCTCTCTACCACCCCAGAATGACAGCTGGAATTGCAAATTGATGTGAATTTTCAGTCTGATATGCTGGAGGAAGCTGACAAAGGAAAGGCAGGAATGGGTTTCTATCATGACCAGACCTTCAATGAAAGTTCCTCCCTCTTTTGGTGAATAATGCCTTGCTCCCTGTTCACCATATCAAGGCCAATAAATCTCTCTTAAAATGGTAGAACTTTTCAAACTGCAGGACACTCCAAGCACAAATGTTGAATAGAGATTTCATGGTGGCCTTCCCATAAGTATGGAACTCTTGCCTCATTCTGCTGAGTCTTGAGATGTTCTTCAAATTGTTATATATTAAATGACTGGGCAGAGGAGGCCTTTGTCTAAGTCTTGTAAAATCCCTCTCCCTTACTGTGTATCTGGAAAATCAAACTTTTGGCAAGTTAAAATGGTTTGGCTTTCCAGGTAGATGGGGGAAATAAAAGCATAAATAATTATATTTAAAGCATTCAGCTCCTTTTGAGATGGTTTGCTATTAAATATGTGGCATTTTGGGATTTTCCAAAAAGCCTCTGAGGAATATCTCACATGTTAATGGCTTTTGGCTTTGCCATGTACAGTAATGAGAAAATTCTAGGAAAGTTTGTGCTGCCAAAGAAATATTGACTGGCTCAGAGACAGAGAATGGTTAAGGTGGTGCAGACAGGACATCTTTCAGCTAATGGGGTGGGAATCTACAGGTCTTTTCCATCTTGATGGAATGGGAGCAGGAGAAAGGAGCAGCCACTCACCAAGCTGAAGATAGAGCTTTAAAAAGTCCAGAGAAAGATCTGTAAAAAGAACTTTTTAAAGAGGGCTATTATTTTTAACAACCGGCACAAGAATAGTGAATTTTACAGCTGCCACTGCCAAACCAGGTTATGTCATGTCCTGCACAACTCTCCATCCCAGGCCATTTTCCCAGGACTAAAGGACTGAAAAGAGTGGTGTGATTTGAGGTTGTATTGGTACAACCTGGAGCATCCTTGCAAGACAGGTGGCACAGGGACAAGAGCAACAAAATCCTATCAGCACCCCAGGCACATGGACTTGAGCAGGCTCTGGAGTTGTACCAGCTGAGACGTTTCAGTGAATCTGGCCAGTGTGGTGGAAGATGGAAAACTCATGTATTTTCAGAAAGCACGAGGGTTTGGGAGCAGTGGGGTGAGAAAAGAGGTGCTCTGATTGACCCTGGCACAATGTACCACCCTCCTGAACTCCAGCCAGGGGATGCAAGCAGCCACAAGCAATCTGAGTGAGAGAGGTCTGTGGTTATTTTACATTAACTTGCATTACAGGACAGTATGGCACTTGTATTTATCAGCTTTCAGCTGAGGATTGAGGCTGGCAATGGCTAAAGAAAATATAAAAGTTTTCCCTGTAAAAATCCTGTAATTGAAGATCTCAAAGCATTTTACAGGCATTAATAAGTAAAGCCTCAAATACAGCTACCAGTATTTCAGTCCCTAACGTTCAACAGTGCTTGTAAGTGCTGTTAAAATAATAACAGTTGTATCAATGCTCTTGCAATCCCAGAAATATTAATGGCATCTTCCCTGTCAACAACCTCCCCTCCTCCAGGCTCTACTTTCTTCTTATGGGCAGGAAGCAAAATTTTGCAAGGCAAGAGCTTGCTGGGGAATTTGGGTCATTTGGGATTTTGCTTTTGTGGGTTTTTGTGTGCATCCAAGGCAGGACACCAACCAAGTGGAGTGCTTTCTTGTACTAATAGGTGTTTTTCCTGATGTCTAAAACATTTGGATGGAGGGTTTTATGTTTTTTACCTTTCTTACTGGAATGTGTTTGTGGTCACAGACAACTAATGAAGAGAACAAAGGAGAGACAAGGTTGTAAAATCATTAGAAAAGGGAAGCAATGTTCAAACAAATGCATTTTGCTATTAAAGTGCCATTTGCAGTCTTATTTGCAGCCCCTACTGTTCCTTACACTGGCTCTTCACTGGGGACAAAAAATTCATTAAATGGCTCTTCATTTTACAATATCAATATGTTTTAAGTCAAATTGTGCATTCTTTACTGTTAATTCTCTTTTAAACACAAAGCACCATCAGCAAGTTTAGCTGCAGGGGGGCTACAGTCAAGAAGGAAGATACAAACATCCCTCTTATGAGAAATAATAATAATAATGAATTCTTTTAAAGTTTAAAGGAAAATAGTGGCTTTTTTTTACGCCAAGACTGTAAGACCTGTTCATTGATCTTTTCAAAGAAGCAACAACAATAAGGAGAAATGAGAATGAAAGGAAATGAAAGCAAGGGAATAAAAGCCACAAGGAGTTGGGGTACACAGAAGCAACAATCCAGAATCTGACAGAATATGTGGATATTGATGAAGCCTGGGATGCAACATAGACATGATCCCAGGAAAAGGCCCGGCTGTATTACCTGACTTGACTATTAACTTTGCTTAACCACCAAGTATTCTTATTGAGAAACTCTTTTTTTTTTTTCTTTTTCTTTTCTTTTTTTTTTAAAAACTTTTTTTTTTTTTTTTTTTTTTTTTTTTTTTTTTTTAAATTCAAAACACTGCTCATCTCATTTGTCAGACTACTCACAGCTCGTAGTTTTCTGGTTGGATTTGTTCTGTAAGTGAGAAGTCTTAGCTGAAATGGGACCTTGAATATTTTGCAGAAAGCCAACCTTTCACCAGGATTGTGGTGGAAGGGAGGCAGATGTGCTGCCCCTGTGAAACACAGAAGTTTTGTGATAGAAGTTTGTGGTTTGAATCAAATTGAGCAACTAATGACTTGTGCTGTGAATGTGTCTGCTGGAATGTTTTAATCTACCAGTGACAAGTGGATCTCCTGACAATCAGTGTAAGGGGGCAGAGCATCCATAGCACAGTGTCTAAATTAGAATTTCAGCAATACCCATGGCAAGAAGGACAGAGAGAACCTAGCAAAGAGATTTTTACACATTGTGGAGTTATGCAATTCAAATAAAAATTATATTTGTTTGTGTTTAAGCAGAAGGAAAATGAGAAGGGTTATTGAAGAGTTCAGTTTGCTATCTTTCCAGTGAAAATAGGCCCTATCTGGAATATTTAACCTAAAAGTCACATCTGAACAGAGTTTTTTGCATTTGATGCACACTTGGTAAGTTCCAGGTATCTGATTACACCTGGTCCTCTAGTAGGGTGCAGAGCAGGGCATCAAATACTGGACCAAATGTTTGTCCGAGTTCAGAAACCAAAGCTATTCTGTGTGGTTTTGGTGCAAGACAGGCATCAATTCATATCTGCCATGATGAGTGGAATGATGAGTAGAAACACTGCTCTGACTGCAGGAGAGGAGCAGTGGTGCCACTCCTGAGGTGAATCCACATTCCCAATCACCTCCTCCTGAAGCTCCCTCAACTCATTTGGAGGGGAGATTTCCCTGACCTGATCCACCAGTGACACAACTCTGAAAAACATTGGAAGCTCAGCCTGGGGAAAGGTGCAGCACCAGGGTTTCATCGTGGTGGGATCACCAGCAGAGAGAAGCAGCACAGGCTGACACCCCTGAGCCGTGGCTGGTGGTGGGGAGGGGATGCCAGCTCAGTCCATGATTGCTTCCAAGAGCAGTGGAAGCCATGGAGATGTCCAACAGATGTGTGGAGGAGCCAGTCTTGTTGTCATCTGACTGGGAGTTTAGGCTCCTATTGGGCACAGAGCAGAGTAAGTCCTGGAACAAGACAGATGATGAACTTGGGCTGTAAAATCCTCTGCTCCTGTGCCATTTTGGCCAGTGATCCTCTACCATATGTCAAGTGGGCTGCAAATTCCCATAAAGCAGCAGTTTGCTACACTAGACCTATAACAAGGGAGGTTGTAAAAGGAATAAATGGCAAGTGGAAGGTGGAAATCATGCCAAATGTACAGCACAGGCTTATTAACAGCAGCACAGCAGCCAAAGGGAGGCAGGAGCTGCATATGGGAGTAGGATTGTGCATGGGGAATATGGAGAGTGGCAGTAGTGCCAAAGGGTTTTTCTTCTCTTTTCACCACTTCTGAAATACTTCAGACATTCTGGGGTTTTGGAATGAGAGCTTTGTCTTTGTTTTTGAAACTGTGGTTTTTGTATTTCTATACAGAAGGCAAATCTGTTATTTTGCTCCCTTTCTTTACTGAATCTGTGCACTGCTGAACCACCTTAGGTGTTGTGTGGATTTAAGCTGTAATCATAAAACCATAGAATCCTAGGATGGTTTGGGTTGGAAGGGACCTTAAAAATCATCCAGTTCCAGCCCCAGCCTGCAGATGTGAGCCTGGAAGGGCCAAAACAATGAGCCCTCTTAACATGAGCTATTTCTGCTGGAGGAGAAAGTCCCAGGCATCTTCAGCAAGGCCCAGAAATGGTGATTTTTATAATGGGAATTACTATAACTTCCAGTGGTCCTATAGGCTAAGTACTGTTCATTGAAAGCTTTTTAAACTCAGTGAATGCCATTTTGCCTAAATCACAAAGTCTTTGGGGAGCAGATCAATTCTTTAAAAAATGTCATTTGTAAATTTTGAAATGTTTTTACTTTGACCTTAGCAATACATTTCAAATGGTCATTTCAAACTCACTTTCTCTTTTTATTTCTAAGTAAAAGAAGGATGCAATATTTCAGCTTGTTTGAAATAAAACAGTAATTTGTAACTATTTCATGTTAACAGCTTCATTTCCCAGGAATAATTTAAGCATTGGTGGGGAAGGGAGGTTGCTTTTCAAATACCAACTAAACCCACAGTTTTCAGTGTTGGAACTTCTGTCAGAACAAAAAGATAGATTTGGAAAGTTATTGGGGTTGGCTTCTATGTTTACACTATGCTTTTTATCATTTGTCAACATTTCTTGAAAAAGCGTGGATTTGTGGCAGAATTATGATTAAGGACATTACTGAATTTCTCTGAAGAATTTAAGATTTCAATGTATAAGGAATGCAATAACTGACATGATAAGGCAGTAGCTGTTTAAGAGGTGTGTGCTGTATGTGCATAAACAGAGGAGATCCCAGGAAAGCTGCATTTAAAGACCAGTGATGTTTGCTTGAGAATGAAAAAATAGGGTTAAAATCAGTTACAGTGTGTCAAAATGAGGAAAAAAGAAAACAAAAAGGGAAAAACCACCCCTACATAAAACAACAACAACAAAACAGAAAAAAAAAAAAAAAAAAAAAAAAAAAAAAAAAAAAAACAAAAAAAAAAAAAAAAAAAAAAAAAAAAAAAAAAAANAGATAGACCAAAGAGCACTTTCTGTTAAATTTAATCCTGTCTGGCCATAACTTTTTAGCCTTTCTCCTGTTGAGTAATATTTGTTTGATTTTACTGAGACAATTTAAAAGTGCAGTTCACTGATACTGCTGGTTGAATTTCCCCAAAAAACACAATGTTATTTTAGTCTCATTTAACGATGGTTCCTCTGTCTCACACCAGCACTAAAGAAGGAGCTGTGTGTAATTTTAAGTGTTTGTACATTACTGGACCTAAAGACATAACTTCCTACCTACCTGTACCCTACAGAATAGCAAACCTGAGTAGTTTAGACAAAATCCATGAAAAAGAAAGAATAGAACAGAGAAATCACAACAGGGACTGAAAGAAAAAGGAGACAGAAAAATCCATTACAAATGAAAATAATAAAGTCCCTTAAACTTTGAGGAAAAAATAGAGGCTCATTTTGTACAAAGATAGTGAGATGTGTTCATTGATCTTTTTAAGAGTCAAGAAAAAATTGGCCAGCAGCTGAATAAAAGAAAATGAAGTTCCATTAATACAATCCATGGAAAGACAACTCGGGTAAATTGATCAGTGCAGCACAGATAATTTCTAACCTTTCCCTTCTTTGGAGAAGATGTTTGGGGTTTTGTTGTGAATTTTTTTCTTCACTCCCAAAGAATATAAACAGCACACAGCACCAATTTCAAGTGCCTTTTGGATGGCTTTTCTAGCAGTAACTGGAGAATTTCTGGAACTAAGCATGGTAATAGCTTTTCTTCCATCTCCCTCCTTCATCACACCCTTGTTGCCTTGAAAAATATTGACACATTGAGAAAGTTTGAGGGCTTTTCTTTTTTTCCTCTTTTTTTTTTTTAAGCTCTCAATTACTTTCTTCTCTGCCTCCTCCTTCAAAGAGTTTTTGGAACACTTGGCAATTAAAAAACTGAGTTATTGCTCTGATATCTCTGTATGCCAGGGAAGCCTCATATTAATTGAAGAGCAGGAAGAGCCCAAAGGCCAAAGGATGTTTAGTCCTTGCCAGCCCCAGCTACAAGCCTGGCCCTTTACCTTGAACTCCTGCCTGTAGGAGTGGCAGAGCTTTCATTTGCATTCCTTGTTTTAGCTAAATTGCAGGAGAGTAAGGCCTGAAACAGCTGCAGCATCCTTTATCCAGAGGAATTGAGCAGGCTGAAGGCCCCAGCTTCAATCCTTTTTAAAACTAAATATCCCCAGCCCCCAGAAATGTGAATAAGAAACAAACTTGTTTATGATAGAATAAACCTACAAACTCCAGCTATTTGGAGATATCTCTTTTCCAGCTCTGAAAAATCTCTGAAAATCAAATACACGAAAGCCAAACTCTGCACTTGGGATTTGGAAGCCTCCCACAGCATCAAGTGCAAATGTAAAGCTATTCTAGTTCTGCTTACTGGAATAAAATGCTGCTATTTGCATGTTAGCCACAAATTAACAATTAGAGTGTGGCAGTTAATGAAAGAAAAGAAGCAATGCAGCACCTTTGTGAGTAGCCTGTAACCCATGTTTACAGAGAAAGCTTTGTAGAGTACCCCTGGGTTCTGTAAATGAAATGGGCCTTTGCATATGCTGCATAATTGTCAAAACATGAGGCTTTGTAGTCACAAGCCTAAAATACACTCCATCTTATAAAGCTGCATCACATAACTCAGCAGCATAATCATTTTCTTCTCCATGAGCAAGTTGTTCCTTACCCTTGAGACTGTGCTTCATTCAGGTCAGGTATGAAGTTATGTGAAGGTCACTGTGGGAAAGATCAAACTACACCTGTCTAGATCACACCAGCTCTGCTAATAAAAAGGTATATTCCCTGCCTGGCTTGCACACAGAAATACTTACTAAGATCTTACACAGAATGGTAAAATGTTCCACAAAATGATTGGTTACCAAACTCTGCAGAAAAGTCCTCAAAATAAATCATTATCACAAATATTTTAATACAGACGTCTCTCTCTGACACAGCTTTCACTGCATGCAAATATTTAAGCTCATGCTTAAGCTTGTTCTGATATCCCATTGCTGAACCTGCAGAGGCCATTAGTGATTCAGAACAGGATATCATCCACTGACAGATAATCATTGTCTGCTCAGAAACTTCTCCTTTTACAGTACAGCTGGCGTCTATCAGCTGTGCTGGAGTGCTGCAGTGACATTTGTACAGTTTAGAGAGTTTTTTAAGAGGAATTGTACAGTAAATATCAGCAATCACCATTTGAGTAAAATCAGCCACAAGCCAAGACTTCCTTTGCTCCTTAATAGGAAGGGATGATTCGATTTCCTTATCCTTCATTACTTAAGTTACCCCTGCACAGAATTGTTCATGAATCTTTCCATTCAAACCCTAAAATATGTTCTAAAAGCTTACCTAGATAGCTATTTTTATTTTTCGTATCACTAAACATAAGTACACATATTCTAAGAAAAAAAAGGATTAATTAAAGGAAGTGTTAAATGAGATCTTTATAATTTTCATACAGATGCAATCAGCCTGACTTATACCATGAGGATGTCACATCACACAGACTTCTTGATGTGTCTGGAAGGGACACACAAATAAAGAGATTCATTTCTTCACAAACCCAGTGAACTTCAAATTTTACAAGGTTGTGTGAAGTCAATGTCCCAAGGGATTTTGGGAGCTAAGATCACACGGAAGATGTTTTATTACATGATGGGAAAACTGGGAAAAACTGAACTTTCAACCTTTTTTGTGAAAGCATATGAATACAAAAATCAAGCTGATATACAGTGGCAACTAATCATCAAGAAAGACAATTGTTAGTGACTTGTGAAAGAAATCACCAACAGATAAGAAACAATTGGAAAATATTACTGGTTTTCTGCATCTACTGTATTTAAGTCTGGAAAGCAGTTCTACTCAGTGAGGTTTATGAGACAATCAGGGATGCTAAACAAAAAGGAAATCAGGTCTTCACCTCTCTTGGTTTTTAGGAAGAAAGGAAAGAGTATGTTGGTTAACACTGGGGGACCTTTTCTGCATGGCACAAGAAATAAAGATTTAAGTAATGGTGCCATCAGTGACAAGCAGCAGGAGAATCCAGAACCAGGGGATAAAAATGAATTTGTGTCCTCTTGGAACTTTTTTCCCTCCAAGATGCCTCTGCCAAAATGATTCCATTTACATCTGAGTACCTTGCCAAAGCCAAGAAATTATCAAGGTCTTTCTGAAAGTAGATTTTATGCATACTGTGGGTAAATCCAGAGATGATGATACTGCTGAGGGATGGGCATTAGTGATGGAAAAATTCTTATGAGCCCTTTAAATGTGGAAGACTTTTTCTTTCCTCATCACTTGCTTGAGCCATGCCATCAGACACATCTCCAGCCAGACAATAACTGGTTTGTTCTCCTGATTTTGACCTGAGTGTTAAATATACACCAGTGTACTTGCTAATACTACAACAGATTTTTTTTTTTACTTCCCCTGTTTCCCCACAGTGCCTGGCAGCCTTTCCCCTGCACTCTCCCCTGGTTAAGGAGGTGGGAGTTCAGGACTGCTCATCAGATAAATTGATGTAGATTCATCATTCTCCATCTCTGTCCTGAAGAAGCAGTCTCACATCTGATGTTAATCTTAAAACCATATTCCATGTCATAAAATCCCTTGTGAAAGCTCTCCCTGCATCATTGTATGTTAGAATGACAATATTGATCATCCAATGGCACTTGCACACCTACAGCGTCATTTCCAAAATCCTCAGGTTGTTTTTGATGTGGATCTGCGAGGTTTAACAATGAAGCTTTTAATGAACTGCATTAAACACCATGCCCAGAACCCTCCCATTTTATCCAAAAATGGATATATAGTCCTTGTTGGAAGAAAGACCCCTTTTTTTAGCAACAGGTGGAATTCCCTAGAGGGGTTCCCAACTATCTCTGATTTCCGTCACTTTGAAATAGAAGTACTGCATCCAGAAGTGTAATTTTTTTTTTCTAATAAACATAAAATAAGCTAAACCCATCCAAATTCTTAAACCATTTTGGTACCCAGGCACAGTTACTGCAGAGCCCAGCACTCTGGCAGACATTTAAAGATGGAGAAGTGTAGGTAGACTTGTGTTATTACGTAGAATGAGGAGTCAAATTACAGTAAGAAGTCTATAAATTGAGTTTATTTTCATTCTTTTTCCTTTTCTCAGTTTATGCCACAAATGTACCACTTTTGACAGAATGTTGGTTATTAGTTTGCCTTTTTTTCCTCCTTGTCAGTTAAATTTAATAGAAAAATCCAATTATTATGTAAAGAGAGCCTTGCTATAATTGTCACAAACAAGTTAGCATAACAATGAAGAGCAACAACTTTCTGAAGTCAAAGAAAGCATTGATTTATGACTGTCTCTGAGGTGTGATTGATATAGAATGTTTTGAAGGAATATTTTCAACATTTCTTCTTCGTTTTATAGCTGCTCCCTCGAATCATCCTAGCTGAAGCATGTTTGCAAAGGAAGGTTGCTTTGGAAGAGGGAACTTTTCCACAAATTCATTTTCTTTTCTTTAAAGAAGGAAAAAAAATCCCAACCGAGCCTACAAAAGCCATTATTTAAACAGCCTCCTTTTTAAAATGTTTCTGGCAGATGTTTATGTAGTGAATGTGCTGGAGCTCCTTCAGTAAGACACAGAAGTGACATTTCTTGAGGGTTTTAGCTGGAGAATTTGTCTTTCACATCATGTCTTTAAACATCTGCAAAAGGCAACAGAATCTTTATTATCCTGCTAACTTGAAGAAAGGCACAATGCACAGTCCTGGGTCCTTAAAAGATGGTATTTAATGGGACTGACAGAAGAGAAATATCCAGCTCTAATGTTTTCCTTCAGTAGAAATTCACCTCTTGACCTTGTGACTCCAGAGTATGGCTCCTGCCTTCTGAAAAAGTACATTTCCTTCCATTCAGATGTGCTTTCTATGGTTTTGTTGTTTTGTTTTTCCATATTGCTCAGTTATCTGCTTTAGGGGAAGGTATCAACATCAGGATTCAAGCAAAAAAAAAAAGAAGATTATAAATATTGCAAGAGCACTTGTGCTAGGTCTGCTTTATGGCACTTGTGCTTCCAACCCTCTTTTAATTTCCTCAGTTGGATATTTTTCTTCTTCCTCACAAAAATCAAAGCTGCTTTTTCTTTCAAATGAATTTTGAGTGGTATAATTCAGCTTTCTTATCCTTTGGCTTAAGTTTTGTTTATTTGCTGCTGTGCAGAAAATGCAGACCAGGGCCGTTGCTCAGGGCTGCCCAGGTTGGCCCTTCTACCTTACAAAATAACCTTTTTAAGAAGAATCCAATCTATCTTTTGGTTTCCTCATTTGTCTCAGATTCAGATTGGAGGGTGGCAAGATTTGATTGTGTGGGTTTTGTATTTGGCTTCTATTGTATTTCAGTTGTCAAAGCTTTTTTTCCCTCCTCCTTCTTTTTCTCTTTTTTTTTTTTTTTTTTTTTTTTTTTTTCTTTTTTTTTTTTTTCTTCATCCCTGAAGGGTTTTCTCTGGGAAAAGTTTTCTGGGCTTCCATCCAGCCAGTGTCACAATTCACAGCTGTACTGTTTGATTCAAGTGCTTCAAGCTGCCAGTGAGGTAGAGCCAAATGAGATTAAGGGGTTTTTTATTAAAGCAAGCACCCGCGTGTGCTGCTATGGCCGGGGCTGCATCAGGCCTTCCAACAAGAACCCCAAGTCCTGCAGACCTTTAGTTCTCAAGAATAAAATATTTATGCCAGGCTGAAACCTGACCTAGATGTGCTCATCTGGGAGGAGCTCAGGGAAGGAATGGTTTTGGCTTTTATTAAGTTACAGCTTGAAGAAAGGAAAATGTACTGATTTCTGGATAAGCAGCTAAAAAAAAAAAAATTAAAATAGAGGTTTAGCTATGTATGTTAAAAACAGAGACAGGCATAAACTAAGCAGATCTTTTAAATGATGGATTTTAAGGGAAGGCAGCAAGAGATTTATCTGTTAGCTCCCTTCTCTGGCACATGATGGATTTGAGCCTTCCATGCTGGTCAAACTCGGATGTTTCCAGCACTGCCTGCCCCGTTCTGCCAACCCCACCCCAAATGTCACCTCTGGGGCACAGACACAATGCCCAGACATTTATTTTACTTTTTTCCGTTGGGATAAACCATGCAGAATTAGTGATGAGAAACTAAATACCACTGTTATTTCTATTTTGGGTGTGAGCCAAAATTTGAACCCACATTTTCAGAGGGAAATGCATTTTTAAGCTCCCTTTCCTTTTGAAAAGCACCAAAATTAAACCAGTTCTTTATATACTGATTCTTATCTTTTGTGTCAACATTTATGAAGGATAAATGAATTGATATTTTAAACATAGGCATACATGTGTCAATGGAAAACATGATGTGCTGTAGTAGAGCTGATCAAAAATGTTTAAAAATAAAATAAGGAAGAAAATTAGAAGCTTTACAGAAAAAAAAAGAAACAACACCACCCTAATATTTTCCCCATAACTCTGAGCCAGCTATAAAGTGGATCAGAAGGTTTTGAAGGTCATTGACATTACAAACTTTGAAATTCTCAGGCAGAATTAGCTTCTTGAAATACTAGATCACCTTTTTCTTGTCCATTTTACTCCACTGGGTTACTGAGCATCTCGTGGAATCATAGAATGCTGTGAAGCCATTCCCTCTTGTCCTGTCCCTCCATCCCTTGACCCCAGTCCCTCTCCATCTCTCCTGGAGCCCCTTTAGGCCCTGGAAGAGGTTCTAAGTTGTCTCTGGAGCCTTCTCTTCTCCAGGTGAGCCCCCCAGCTCTCCCAGCTGGCTCCAGAGCAAAGGGCATCCAGCCCTGGAGCTGCTCTGTGTTCTCCTCTCAACTCATCCAACAGATTCAAGTTCTCTTCCTCAGAGCTGCTCCCCATCCATCCCCTTCCCAGCCCATATTTGTGCCTGGGATTATCCTGACCCACCTGCAGGGATATCCACATCCCCATCTCTGCTGCTCACATAAATCTCTGCCGTGTTAGAGACTGAAATGCTGAGAGACTGCTGAAGTCTACAAGACTCTGAAATCAAAGGCAGCAGCATTAATATTCTGTGCAAATGTGAAGAAGCCATGAAAGCTTTGTTTGTTGCTAAAGAAACCAACTAAATCAAACAAGTTGAAGAAAACAAAGACTTGTATAATTGTTTTAATTAAAACTGCCACTTATTCCAGAAAAAAAAAAAATGCAGCACAGTTGTGCTCTCCAAACATTTCTTGCTTAGACTTGCATGCTCCAAATCTATGTATAATAAGTGAAATAAAACATTGCCAGCCATTTTCCAGTCCCATTCAATACAAAAGCTCCAAAACAAATTGCAAGAAACCCATGCAAAACTTTGTGATGTTTACTTCAGATTTTATCCAAGAGGAATTTCTGGAACTTGCCATTCAGCTGCGAAAGCATGTTATCTCAAATGAAGTGCAACGCTCCCTAAATCTTCAAAGAGCATCATGGCATTTAGCCATAAAACTCACTGTGACTTTAGACATTCAAAATCAGCATTAATGCCAGGATCTGGTAGCCCTGTGTGGTTATTTTAAGTCTCCATGGGCACTTTCTTGGGTCTGGGCCCTCCATACATTCAGGCTCTGGTAAAAAGCCATGAGACTGCTTTGCCTTTCACAAGCTGCTTATCCCCTTCACCTTCCCACTCCACAAGGTTATTTTGGCATCTCAAAATAAGTCAGATACAGAAGGGATCCTGGTAGTTTCTCAGCTTCTGGAACGAAGCCCCTGTTTTTTAGTGCAAAGTATGAAAGATATAAATACATCTTAATTTTAGTTGAAGGAGAATGTCTGACCTTTCTACAAAATAGTGTCACTTGAGGTTCCTGTATTTCTTGTGACCTTTACAATGCTCATTAGGCTTTTAAGCATGCAAGTTCAGCTTAAATTTGAAATATTTTGCCTTCCTCGAGTACAGACTTGCTTCCACTGCAGAATTTGGACCCACATTTCTCTGTTAGTGTATGAATGCAGCATGCTGTCACTGTGTGGCAAAGAGGCAGCTATAAAATCTGAACCACACTTGCCTTCCCCTCTCAAATAATCTGTTCAGATACTGCAGTTTGGCTTGAGCCTGTCTTTTATCTCCTTTTCTCAGCACTCTGGGAGCTCTTTATCTTCACCAATACTTGCATTTGTGTACAGGAATGTTGGGAACCATTTTTTGTATATATAAATTCATTATGTCATTTCAAAGATCTTTTTTTTCTGTGCTTCCTAAGACATTAGCATTTTTAAACTTGAGAGAAGAGGGGGTGACTATTAGAACCATCCTACAGGAAGCCATAATTCATCATTGAAATACTTGCAAATTTCTTCTAAACATGCTGAGCTTTCTGACTCCAAAGAGAATTATGGGAACAGCTTTTTTTTGTCTTCTTCTTCTTCTTTTTTTTTTTTTTTTTTTTTTTTTTTTTGGTGGCTGGATGACTGAAATAATTTCAAGTCTGTTTTTTTCTAGAACCTGATCACCACCTGTTTTAGTGAAGAAACTGAGGACTGTTTGAAAGTAATGCCTTTGGCAAGGCATATACCTTGCTCAGTCTCTTTCACATCTTCATTTTATCATATAAAAGGCTTTTCCAAGTGTTGCCTGAGAACAGTGAAAACCTCATTAGGAGCTGAAAACTGCTGGGGATTTCAATGTTGATAATGAAAATCTTATTTATGGAATTGCTGAATACACATATAAAGTCTAAAATGCAACAGGCTACTAGATGAAATAATAGTCCAAGGGAAAAGGAGTAATGTAATCACATCATTCCTATTTTGTAATGGCCATTTCCTTGCAGAGTCCTGTTGAAAGAGAGTCAGAGAACTGTAAGGTGAAGTTGTTTCTGACATTGTCCAGGCTGGTTTCAGGACTCACGTAAGTTTCCTGTCCAGTTAATATTTTGGTAGTATGCAAAAGGTGTGATCTGTCAGAGATTGCTGAAGATCTGGGAGCATTCTTCTGCCTTTAGGTTCAGGTAAGAGAAGATGTGAACCCCCACCAGAGAAGGAAGAAAAAAAGAAGTATGGATCAGGAAACTCCCATCATTTTCTAAAACGGGGCTAGGGCCTCTCATAGCTTGTGCTGTGAATGCATGGTAATGAATATATGATAAACACAGCTTTTCTGTGACTAAACCCATCAGATACCTGCAAAGCCAGGATATGTTTACCAGGGAAATTTGTATTGTAAGGGAATAATGGCTACACACTTTCCTAACTCCACTGCATGCATTTATTCCACTGAAATCAGTAATCATGTCAGAACAGAGCTAGCAAAATGTGATGGGAAATAAAAGCCTCTCTGCCTGTCTGTCCTTTTAAATGGCACCTCCAACCACAGTGTCTGAGTGCAGAGTTCCTCACCCTTGCCTGATTTAAAACTTAAAATGGAGAAGCTTTGGAGCCCTCTCGTCCGGAGCAAACGGGCTGAGATGAATCAGCTGCTCAGACTGGCCTCACAGAAATGATAATGGGCTTCTGTGCTCACAGCTGAGTTATTTAAACCATCTGATTTGGTCCATGGCTTCCTTGGACATTAATAGGTCGACTGCTATGTGGCTGAACCTGGTGAGGCAGAGGTCAGGCTTTGAAAAGCTGGCTCAGGTGAGCGCCAAAGCCTCCGGAACAGCCACGGCTCCTCGGTGCCTTCCCAGCTCTGATCCCAACGTGGAGCATCCTCAGGTCCATCCTTTGGTTTGATCTCCCCTCCACCAGGAGGTTTGGGGGTTGCTCACACGTTAGGAACACGTGCTCCTGCTGGTCCATCTTGAGGGAGGAGGATTGGAAACTTCTTTTCATTGGTGAATGCGGACTTAGATGAATTGGAAAGATTTCTCTGGGCTACAGCAGATTTTTGCTGAAATTGCTGAGGGGCAGCATTATCAGGCAAGGACACTTTTCTTCAATAAAGATAGAATGCTTTAGCTGACTTCTGTATGATTATATTGTGAATTTTTACATACTATTGTGCACACCTTGAAGCCATTAAGGCAAAATGAAGAATTCAAACAGGATCAAGATGAAATGTTTTCTACTGTCCAAAACAAAGCATAATTCAATTAAAGTACCTTTGATGATCTCTACACTGCGGCAATTTCATTTTTGAGATATATTTCATCATTTAGATTAATATTCCTGCTTGAAAGAACAGCAAATTTTGGTATGCTGATGTTTCCTGCAGACCCAGCAGCCCATGAGAGGGCTTGGAAAATTCAGGCTAAGAGCATCTCTTTTCCCTTTCCCCAAGCCCTCTCTTTGATGCAGGACCATGGCAGGGGGGAGAGGAGGGAAAAAGATAAGAATTAGGTTTATCATCTATAAATACAGACAGCCCTTCACACTCACTTTCTTGAGAAGTCTTAGAGCACCAGGGGAAAGAAGAACAAAATAAACCTGAGAGATGCTGAGAAAGTTCTGTACATCTCAGGAATGTTCAGAAGCAAAGTTAACTCTGGCAGTCCAAGTTCAGAGGCTTGTTCTTTAAAAAGACACCATCAATTAGTTTCTCAAGTTTAATTCTGTCCTGTATCTACCAGCTGGAAAGTTTGTTGAGCAATAAGCATAATTGGGTTGTAGAACATAAATCATTGCCCCTGACATCCAGAGAAAGCATCACTCCTTGTTTTATACTGACGTGGTTGTAGTTACTGCAGATTGTTTGTGCACAATCTTGGGCAGAATCAGCAGCTTGGTTCAGGCCTGGATTTTCAGATTATGGGAGTTACAAGCTGAAAGAAATTGTTAGGGAGTTTAGCAAAGGAAGGTTGTCGTCATGCTTTGACCTAAAATGGAATAAAACTGTCCACTGCTAAGGGACCTAATAGCAAACCTGTCAACATTACTCAAAAATATTTTTAAAAGAGTTACTTTATATGAGCTTTGCTATATTGAATTTCTTCCATCTTTTGGGGTTTTGTTTTTTTTTTTTTTGGTTTTTTTTTTTATTTGCTTTTATTTTTTTTCCCCATAGGTGAAGAGGATGTAGAAAATAGACCATACATGGAAATCTGTGAATCCTATGCTGGCATCTGTATAAAGGATCACTTTTTGGGAGGTAGGCAAATAGGCCATTGCTGGTATTGATTAAAAACAGTCTTATGTTAAATAAATAAATAAATATATATATAACAAAAAGTCTGTCCTCTAAACCAACAAGCAAGTGACACCCAAGCCAGGAAGCTCAAAATCAACAAAATAAACCTTATTCCAAAAGCTGGATTTGGTTATTAATTGACTGATTTCCTACCAATAAGAGCACACTTTCAGGCTGGTGGGCCCGATGAGAGGTCCTTGAAAGCCCAAACTGGACAAGCATGTGAAATATTTAAGGCCACATTTTTATATTTATTAAAAACAGCCTAAATAATTAAACTAGTTGATTCACTAGTGGCTTTCAGGCTCATGCCCAGAGTGAAAGGTCATGACCTGACATACCAGGGCCCCACTTGGTACTGATGATTGACAGGAAAAGGAAATAAGTTGATATCTTTCACGTGGGAATCACAGCTTGTAGCAACTATGAGCAAGTGGGCTATTTGGACTTTGTGGGAAAACTTAATTGTGTTATTATTCAAAATCTTCGTTCCCAAAGTTGGTTCAATGGTGATTTATTTACTTATGTGATAAAACAGCTGTGTACTGTAATAAAATACAGGTCACTTGCTGATGTTTAATGCACAAAAGTGAAGATATGTTTGGTTTCTTTTACTTTGAACTTACAATCAAGCTAGGCAGCAGGGATGACTTTGAATTATTAGGAATTTTCTGTTAGCGTATTGGAAATATTCGATGTTCTCATCATAGTGTATATTTTTCAGTGCTTGGTTATGGGGAAGGAGGAAGGCACCATACACTGAAATATGAGTGCCTCTCCACCATATGCTTTCATTATTTCTTTATAATGATAAAAAGGGGCTGCATTCAGTGCCAGACAATGTCATGGCCCCAGAGATTTCAGTGGCCTGCAGAAAAAAGGAGAAAAAAGCATTTATGATATGAATGAGGATTTGAAATGGCTTTTTTTAAAAAAAGGCCTAAGATCCACTTTCACCCTAAATTCTGAAATCACTTGAAAGATGTCTAGATGCGGGTTTGAAGAATAGCAACTTTCCACCAGGCTCTGCTTTATATGCAGGATCGCTGCCATCTTCACCAGGCTTTGTTAGGAGGTCAGATAATTGTACCAAGCAAGAGGTCACAGTCTAACTTCACATATTGTGTGATTTGTTCTAGCAGTGAACCCTGTCATCTTGATCCAGAGGACGTATTCTTTGCCCCAGTCATTTACAAGTTAGCCAAGTGATGCACTTTTGTTTATCACTCCGAGCTGAGGAGTTCAGTGGGTTTTGTATCAGCTGCCCTGTCTTTGTGCTTTTCTGCTCATTCCCCAAAGTGTGGGCATGATGTGAACTGGGCCAGGGTGCAGCTCCGTGCCACACTCCAGGGATTTTGTGTCCTTTTCCAGAAATGCCATGCACTGCCAGCTCCTGCAGCACTGTGTCTAGGCTGTTGGATGATAACAGTCCATGAAAAGTCCCATAAAATCAAAAGTAGTTTTACCCTGGAGCAGGCCTTGGTGGGGAAGGTTTGCACGTTTCAGCTCAGTGTGACAGCACATTTTGGGTGATAAAGCAGGCAGTGCTGGCATTTCCCTCAGACTATCTCCACTTCTTTCCTCATCTCTTATTCTTGATTCAGAGCAAAGCAGCTCTGCTTGGGAGGCTTTGGAAACTCTGCCACTTGTACCACAATCACCAGGAGAATTTTAGCCTTAAAACAATCTGATTCTAGCACCAGTAAATAAGCCCAGTTACACAGTAAATCAAGATAAAAGTTGCTTCACAGAGTAAGAGCTGGTGGCCGTTGTTTTGCATTGTTTTGATGTAATTCCTTCACATTTAACATCTGGCAATAATGCATGATGTTTTACTAAGAGCACAGACATCAGATCCTGCCACAGGAGTACAGGTCTGTGATAAGTAAATCATAATCACTGGCTGAGAAAGGAAATCAAGAAAAATGGGTCCAGGGGCAAAAACATGCTCAAAATTGAAAACCTTTCTGCAGCAGCACCAACCTGCTTCCTCTGAACATTTGAGCAGAAGGGGGAGGTGCTCAGCTCTCTCACTACTTTATGTATATCACAGTCCTGAAAAGAAAGGGCTAATATTAACCCAAATCCAGCCAGTTTTTAGAATTTATTCACTTACAAAAGGGAGATACAACAAACTGGAGAGCAGCTATCACCAGAGCTGTCAGAGAAGTACCAGCTGCAGATATGTGGAAACTTGTCCCCTGTGTTAGAGGCCACAGTGTGACCTTGCACGGCCCATGGAAGTGTTTAAAAACCATGATGACACTGGGTTCTGACTGACTTTGTCTAGATCCAGCCTGAACATCAAGAGGGAAAAGGCTCTCAGTCCTGTGCCAATTCTCTGATCTTTCCATTCCTCTCCTCCTCCCCACCTCCAGGCTCTGTGTCTCAGCAGCTCCCTGAAGTGAGCACCATGACATGAATCTGGAAGTGAAGAAGCCCACAACTCTTCAGAAAAGAGCAGTTATTCTTAGCTTTGTTATGCTGATGTTTTTCTTTCTCTTCCTCCCTTTCTTTTTTTTTTTTAAGAAAACAGAAAGCCTGCCAAAATTTGGGCTCTTTGATGTGCTTTGGAAAGAAAAACAATGCTATCTATCCAAGTCCCCTGAAAGGAACAAAAATATGTCATTTTAAGGCATGAATTATTTGAGAAGAACAATCAATACATTTCACAATTAAAGATGGTCAAAAGTTTTTTTAATATTTTTCTGGAAATTGTTTATTAAGAAAATTTCTGAGATATTTGCCTGTTTCAGTTAAACTTTCTTTGGGAAGATTTCCTGAATTATAAGGTAGGTGAAAGGCAGGAGGGGAAAGAAAGGGCAGGACACTGATATTTGCTGTAAAATATTCAATAATCTAATAATATCCTGGAGGGATATGCTGGACCCCATCCAAGTTTTTCTTCTGTCAGTTTGGGTTGAGTATGTGAACCTGCCTCATCTATTTTATTCATCCTACTTTGGGAAGAGCAAATAAGTTAGGTCATAAAAGCAGTATCTGTCCTGTCCTGGGTGTTTGTTGATTCAGCTCTCAGTGGACACGTTGCTTTATGAAACTCTTCAGCTGTAAATGAGACACTGACTTCACTGTCTCATACTTGGGTAATTTGCTTTAGATGGAAGCATCCCAGGTTGGAATCTTTGGCCAGTAAATGTAGGGAAGCTTTTGAAGCTGCAGCCTTGGAAGTCATAACCTAATAACCTAAAGTTTCTGTTTGCCCTCTGTTTTTAAGTTTTCTCCTCCGTCACCCCAGCAAATCTTGAAAGAGCTGATTTATGCAATGAGAGTTTTTGACATTTTTATTAAGTCCAGGCACTTAATAAAGACATTCTTTCTTCAATGTGATTAAATTGAGGTAAAGAAGCACTTGTGCTATTTCTCTCTTCTTATTTAAGTTTTTAACAGATTTCCTTTTTTTTTCCTTCCTGTGACAGGGCCTGTTACATCACTTCCATGATCTGCTCTCACTTTCCACTGCAATGGCTGTATGGGAAATGCATCTGTTTCTACAACTGAGCTTTAAAGAGGTTTCTGTCTATATTTACTAATTCTGGTCCAGTGTTTTCAAAAAAAAAGGAAAGACAAAGAGTGGAAATTAGACATAGACTACAGATGACAGTGTTGCTTGAGGTTGGTATGAAGGTGTTTGTTCTCTCATTGCCTGTGCTGAACGTGCTCCATGGATTGGACTGGTTTACTTGGAAAGATCAGGGAAACCTAGGATGGTTTGGAAGTGAGCTTAAAGATCATCTGGTTCCAAGCCCCCTGCCATGGGCAGGGAAGATCACCCCCTACCTCAAGTTCAGACTACTCAATTGTGGGAAATATAAAGAGCTTGGCTTTCAGAGGAAACTTGTTGTGTATTTCTTGAAGGTTCCTTAGTTTGACTTCAAATATCCAAAAATTTAAGACTTCTACAATATCTAATCACCCTGTGAAAGTCCAGGCCAGGATTTCAGACTTTGAGGATAGCAAGCAAATGCCTTAAATTAGGGGTTTCAATTAGAGAATATTAAATTCTCTTCTGTAACAGGAGATGTTTTAGGAGAAATGGGAATAGCCAGGTGGGAGTAATTGGTTTTGGAAGAGCCGAATGTGGGAGCTCTGCCCAGCACTTTCTTTTATTACGGCTGTTTTCCTTCCGCAGCTCAGGAAAATTCATATTCATGCACAACCTCACACTTCACTGGGATTCCCTGACTTGGAGACTGTCAGCATTGGCTTATTATACAAGCTCTTTGTTTTATCTTATACAATACATCTCTCCATACACAATTTGGCCTCTTAACCTGCCGTGAAACATTTCAAGGGCTCGTCGCTGGAAGACGTCGTCTCCCCTGGCCGTGATTCGCGCAGCCACGGCTGCATTTTCCTGACAGCTTATAACAATTCATGGTGGGTTGCAGTACAATGAACTCATGCTGCAGAAACAGCACACTGAAAAAGATCTTTCAAATTATTGTTCCGGTGCAAAAGGTGCCCAATCACCTTCCACCTGCGGATTAGCCGGTTGCTATAGGAACACACCGTAGCTTTTCAGTGCCGCGCCACCGTGGTGCCCAGATTACTGACTCTGACAAACACAATGGGGGAAAGAATCACAGGTTATTAGTGCTGCTGATGATGTGGTGTTATAAACCTGGGGTGGCACGGAGAGGATGAATAGAGCAGGAGCCTTGAAACACCAAGGACGGGAGGAGGAGAGGGAGCGGAGTGAAGTGGAGCTGAAGTCATCGCTACGGAAATATTATCTTTGATCTCATTTTCCCCTCTGAATAGATATTTTCATAATATAATGCCAAATGCAAGCAATGCTGTAACTGATGGCAGAGCCACTGGTCGTGTCTTTATCTTAGTAGGGGCCTGCTCCTCCTCTCTTCCTTTTTCTTCCAGTGAGTACTGAAATCTGAACCTTTTCATTCCTGCAGGATTAACTCTGACCAAGGTCAGAGCAACCAGTCACCAATATTCTTCATGGGTGAGTCAGGCTTCCTGCATCCCTGGGAAATATCACCTGAAACATCCACCTACACATAGGACTTCAGTGGGGGATTTTGCAGAGTCAGAAACACAGAGTGAACAGCTGAGATCAGGCCTCTGTCTACTTTGGTGGCCATAACTGAGTTTATGCTGCTGAGCACCCTCCTGCAGAGAGAGCTGCCTGTGTGTTTCATAGGGGAGAAATAACTGCTTGCAGCCCTGATTTGTAGATGGTCTAAAATTCCCAGAAATAGTTTTGCTACCACTTGTGCTTGGGCAGGGTGAAGCAGAGGAATAAAATATATACTTGTCCATTGCTTGTGTGCCTTGAGCAAAACAAGCTGTGTTTAGTCACAAGTTCACCAGATGGTACTCTGGGGGTTATTGCTGTTATATTACATTACTGCAATATATTAGACAGGGCACAGTGATTCATTCCCTCTCCTCAGTGCTTTTGGAGGCTGTTTCCCTCCCTCTGATGGAAGCACAGCTGACCCTGCTGCTCATGACCCTTGGGATCCCTGTTGGCTCCTGTGGGTGCACGGGCAGGGAGCACCAAACATCCCAGCCCCAGTGGCAGCACCAAACCTTCCCAAAGGCCTGGCTTGCACTCAGCTCTGTGCCCAGAGAAGTGGTTCCAGTGGTTCTGGTTTCAGCCAGCTCATTTGGGACATCATTTTTTTTTCAGCCCTGGCTGCCTCCTCCCTCCTTCCCTGCTCTAACCCTGCTTGTTTTGCCTTCTCACTGGGGCCTCCCCGACCTTGCAATTGGACCCCTGTGACCCTCTAAGCAGGGAAATGGCCTTGCTCAACCCCTTGTTTGCAAAATGGCCTGAAATACAGAGTTTGCACCGTACTTATAGAGCCCAAGGACTATCAAAACACCACAGAGAGGTATTGTTTTCCTCCACTTCTGTTACTCTGTAGGCTGAAACCCTCAGTCCAGTGAATTATGTGCTGGCTGACACCTAAGAACCCGTCCTGGATTGGTGCCACATGTGCAGGCAGGGCATAGGTGCTGCTGTTGGTCAGCTGGACAGCCCCTGGGACCATCTGCCACCCCTCCCTGGCCTCCTTGTCCCCACCATTATGTTCACTGACCACCTGCTTTTCCTCATTGCCCTTGACAAAGCTCCCAAGCCACAGTCACCCCTTGCTGTGAGAGGAGACAAAGAAATGCCACAGCCACTGGCTCTCCCTTGAGCTCCTGGTGCTCCAAGGCCATGCCCTGATCCCAGGTTTCCTTCTGCTCTCCAGCCTCGTGGTGCCAGGATTTCAGCATCCCCAGTGCTCTTCAAGCTCAGGATCAAAATTTACTTCAGTTTTGCCTGAGGCATCTAAAAGAGTGATGGAACAGGTTGGTCTGAACGTGCTTGGATCAGAATTTCACCGCAGGTGTTGCTGTAATTTCAGGCAGCTCAAAAACTGCAAATTGGGCTCTCTGTCCCTAAGATTATGCTTTTCATTTTATGATCCTCTGGAGGAAAATGAATTTCCTGGGCTGAGCTCCTGTCTGCAAATTTAGAGGGACAGAACACATGCTGCCTCCTCCTCAGTTTTAAGTGGCTTTAAATGGGGACATAGACTGGAGGTTGAGAGAGACACCTAATCAGGGAAGTATGGGAACCTAGCTCCAAGAAAATAATGGGAAAATCTTCCATCACCACCGTCATAGGTATGCCCAAGCTTAGCAGAGCTCAGGAGTGCTATGGGAGCAGCAGTGCAACACTCCTGTTATGCCTTATTTTTTTATCAACAATGTTCTCCTCCACTTTGACGTCAGCTCCAAGATTGCTCGCTGTGATGTGCTGCACCTTTCATATTTTCTTTCCAGTCATAATATTGCTTCAGTCGTAACCTCAGCACTTTGAGGAATAATTGTCCCTGACAAGGGGGTGAATCACTGGCAGAGAGTTGATAAGCATTACATACAGATGACAGAAGTCAGGACATATCGGATTACTGCTGTGAATATAATAAAAGAGAGCCTAAACACTTTGGCAGCTCAAAGACAAGCCATTTCATAACTCTCTAGTGGGGCTATTATCTTCCATTTACTGCCACTGATAACCAGGTTGCAACTGTCTCCCTAGGATCTAGTTACAATTCACTTAACACTTAGAGGACCAGACATATTGGAGGACACTCAGATGAGGATAATTTCTTAAAGATCATTTATTTTTAAATTTTTATCTTCCTTGCTTCCCCTCTTTATGGTGCGATAAGAACCTAAATCAGGAAGCTTTGAACTTCTTTGGGGAAAGGAGAGTTCATGGTCATCTTCCCTTTAATCTTTCACTCCTGAGTTTCTTTTGAAGCCAGTTGTTCATATCCAGCTGAATAAGTGACAAGCAGGTTTCCACCTCTGTTACTCTTGTAATGCATGCACACAGACCTAAAAGCTTGTTCTGATACTGACTCCATTAGGTTTACACGTGGGTGTTATGTTTTTATTTTTGCAGCCAGGAAGGGGCACCTGAGCTCCCAAATCAGGGGGTGTTGGTGTGTATCAGTAACAGATAATTCACAGCACTGCCAATTACAATCCACACTGGTGGAGTCTGGATACAGATGATATTTATATGCACTCTGTGAGATTTTGTTTCTAAACCTTGCTGCCTAAGAGGAGTTTAACACTTCATGCTCCTAGATAGAAAAGTTCTCCCTTTTAGGCTAAAGCGAAAAATAATTCTTTGGCTGTGGCAGAAATCTTGTAAATTAGCAGTGACTCTCCTTACTAGCCAGCACACCACTGAGAAATATTTATTAATCTTAGGGATTAAACCCTTCCATGTGAAGGGAAACAGTATTCTGCAAAACTTTCCTTCTGTATGCACACCATGATCAGCAAAAGTAAGCTCTGCTCAGCTTTCAACATCTGAGGTGTTTTCAGATGCAGGACAAAAGTTGAGTCACCTTTTCTCAGGCTGAAGACTGGAGTTTTCTTTCCTAAGTATGGCCATAAATCCACTCCAGTCTACCAGAGCCCCTTTCCCAGCCACTGGGGGAGGAGTATTTTTGCCAAAGGTGGATCAGGATGATGGGAGGACAAAAGCTCAGTGCTGTTGGCTGCTCAGAGGTTGTGCATTCATAAATGCACCCCTTAGCCCATGCAAAAGTATTCTCCTTACATTCCTATCACTGGAAACTCTGAAAAGAAGCCTCTCTGCATGTGTCTGAAGGGCCAGATTTGGTGATCTAGAAACCAAAACCTCCTTCTGTTACTTACTACTTTAACCCACAGTGCAAACTTTACAACTTAGATGGCCAAAAATAGGTCCTCACTGCTTTATGTAAACCACCACAAATCTCTTTTGGAGAGATATTGTACCAGGCTTTCTTAAACTACAAAACATAAGCAATGCTTAATTGCCTTTTCCTTCTGATTTGCATCCCTGCTTGATTTTTCACAGCACAAGCCCTCTTCTGCTACAAGGAACCTGTAAAGAACAACAGCAATTAAGGAGGGAGGAACAAAGTTCAGTCGTTGTTGAAACAGTAATTCCAAGTGGTTTTCTCCTCAGGACTTCTGGATCTCACCACTGACTTTCTAGCAGCCAGGGAAAGCCAGGTGAATCCCTCTCTGCCCTGCTTTATCCCTCTGTAAAATAAGCATGGTCAGTCTTACCTGCTCCACCACTTTGTCGCGTGCCGCACCCAAGTCATATCTGTAAATTGCTCCAAGATTTTGAGATCAAGGGAATGCTGGAAAGTGCCAAGTGTTGTTGTTGTTATTGTATTAACAATGTTGGCTGTTTTCACTGTTCATATGGTAGCCTGGCTGGAATTGGGCAGGAAGCCCAATAATACCAACAACCAACAAGAAACTAAAATAAAATGTTGTACTTAATGAGAGCCTCTGTTTAATCAGAAGCCTGTGTAATTATGTCACAGAGGGCTAAGGATCTAATGTTTTCCTAATACATTTGCTTTTAAAGGGACGATTAACCCGGCATATTTCAAGATGATAAGCTGCTTCTTTGTTCAGTTCCAGTTATTTTTTTTTTCTTCTGCATTCCCTGGTGAGTCCAGAGAGAACCTGAGAGTCAGAGGATTTCTCTTAATTGCACAATAACTTTCTTGTGTGTCTGATGCTGGAGTTTTTCTAAAGACACAGGTTATTAGTCCTGGGTTGGATGGGTTTGCAAGAGAATTCAGATGCTGAATTTATTCTGGTTTGGCTCCTCTGAGGCATGGCATACATTATAGAAAGCCCCGAGTATTCTTGCCTAAAACAGTCAATATTCTTAGCAAGCAATTTGGTCAGGAAGAAGGAATGAAATTATATCTTACCTTGAAACAAATAAATCTTAGTTTAAGTATTAAAGATTGTTTTGGGCTTACTTCTAAATGTTATGTTTCTGCACACATTTTGCAAGATCTGTGCACGTCTGTCCATTGAGCTCTTTTCCTATGTTTTGAAGAGAATAATAATCAAAAAAGCTCTTTATCTCCTCTCTTAAGACCACTCTCTTAAGAGATATTAAAAATCAGTCCATATTGAGATTCCAGGAAACATATTTGTGCTGCATGAGATGGAGGAAATGTCTCTGTCATATACATGAGGTTCTCTGATTTACCTCTGTGTTAATAAGTTGAATAAAATACATTGTGTCCATACCTTAGAGATGTTTGGTCAGATCTGACTGTAAAAGAGCTCCTGGGCCCTCTAGGGAATTTATCCCAACATTTTGCCAGGAAGGACATTTGTTAATATCCAATCAGGCTCTTCAGGACAAGTGCTGGTTTTCCACAGTGAGGATGGAAGACACCCCATTGGCTTCCTCTTTCTTCTGTAAGTAGACACAAGCATGAACCTTGTTTTTTATGGTGTGGTGACATTTACTGGGTCTTTGTGCAAACTCTTTCACAGAGTGGTTTGGGTTTGTGTTCAGATGTGAAAATGGTGAGGATGGGATACCTTTTTTATGTAGTATGGTAGTCCTACATATTCCTTGATTTCTGCAAATTGCTTTTAAAAGGAAAAAAAAAAGGAAGCAAAAGAGATGTACCTCATTTTGTATCAGCTATTGGCCACAAGAGAATTTGGTAGGAAAGAAAGAGTTAATAATATTATTATCAGGTCAGCAACTTTGAAAGGCTCTTCCACTTTGAAAACCATTTTCTTAATTATTTTAAGTTAACACTTAAATGCATAGAAAAAAAAATCATGTGTAATCTGAAACCCCAGACTTGGGGACAGGACTGGATTGAGATAACATTAAAGATTTTATTGCTGTTACATTATAAATTATTTCTATTATGATGGCCCTATGGGTATTACATTCTGTCAGTTCGCTTTCACTGTTACATCACTTAATGTTATTAACACACTTTAGGGTATAACATTACAGTTTTATTGTGGAAATCTTAAACACTTACATCCAAAGTACTGAATCAAGTTATTATCCTAGCTGACCAGATCTGGTCTATTATCATTTTATCACTCATAAAAACCTGTGATTCAATTTGATTTAACACTTGAGGAAAAATCATGGCTCATATATGCTTAAACCTAGTTGCAATATTAATACAAAGCAACACATGGATGACTTCATTTTATTAAAGTTGAGGTAGCCCTGGGAACTGCATTTATGATTTTATGCCACATGAGAAATTTGATCTGACCTGTTGCCATTTGTGATTCTCCAGTAAACTGATAAGGTTTTCTCACCAGTATATTAAAGAATTGTGAATGTTTTACCTTTCTTACTGCATTCATTAGACACTCAGAAACCATAAATTGATCATAATGCCCTAACCATGGAAAAAGATGCTCTCCCTGCCTTGGAGTCCTACCTTGTAGACTGGAAAAATGTTGCACTTTGGAAGGCAAACTGAGTTTAATAATAGAACAAAATTAGCCCCTTGTTTCTGTGCTTGGAGTGTGAACACTTTCCTGTGCAAGACAAATCTGTTCTCCTCTGTGTAGCCCAACAAATCTCTTTAACCCTTGCACAACGTTTGGAGGGAGAAGTTGATCCACTGAAGTCACTGCTTAGCATTGTGCAGGCACCTGAACACTGATTTTGTGGGCTGTGCTTGCTGCCACTGCCTGAAATATTTAATATCTTACTTACATCATCTGCTACGCCCTTTGAGGAGAGAAGACCAAGAACTTTAAATTTAAAATGTCAAAATGAAACGTTTCATATGTTCCCCTTCATGGGGAAGGGAGGAGACAGCAAGGCCGTGGCAGCGTGGAAGAGCACAGTGCTGAACGACCTTAGCAAGGAGTTGTGCTCCTGCAGCCCTGTTCCCACCCCAGTCAGAGGAAGGGTTTTTCTCCTGCAGGAGTTCACTGGGGCAGTGACATTCCCAGGCAGGAGGGAGGATGCTCTGAACCCGCCAGCCCCGCTCGGTGCCATGCGCACAAAAATCACCCTGGCAACAGAGCTGACAGCTTGGAAACAGCAGCTGCTGCTTAATGGAAAAACATTAGAAAAATAACTCATTCTAGATCTCTGTCCCCTCTCTGTATTTTCCTATTTATCACCCAAAAAAAAAAAAAAAA
>WEIU01019323.1:298865-351652 GCA_013389925.1 Aegithalos caudatus
TAAAAGCAGTTCAATCTGACAATGCCATAGATTTAAGCCTACACATTTCTAACAGAGGTAGGTAACAGACCTTGCAGATGCATTAAAATATCTGAGTGAAGAAGTATTTACAGACTGGTAACATAAACACCTCTTCAAGCACACACACATACACGAGATGTAGATTAATAATTAATCCATAACTTGGTATGGTCAGGCAGGAAGCTTCAGACACAGGTACAACATTCCCTCAGGACAGGTTTCATATGAACAACTGCAGATGTTTCAAATTGAATTTTTTTTTTTTTTTCATAAATATCTGGAAGCAAACCTTTATGAAAACTTAACATTTCAGGCCAGTTTCTGCTGTGGCTGAGCACAGAAATTTTAGTTTGTGCAACAGCTACTCATATATAAAGAAATAAAGCACAGAGGCTTTCGAAATATATATTGGAGGGTGCATTTATGTGAGAGAATATATGCATGGCTGAGGTTTGACGTGGAATAATAAACCATATGGCCCCCAATCGAGTGCAGAGTTGTAATCCAGGTGTTGTGCTAACTGTTTTAATTGTGCCGTGTGGTTCCTGCGCCCGGGGCTCAAATTGGGAAGGGAATTGGAACCAAAACAGTGAACTTCTTGTTGAAAAATGTAATTCATTTCATAAATATAGTAGTGGACAAAGGGGAGAGGGGGGAAGAGGTCTCCTTTTTTAGATGTTTACCAATGAAGCTTTGCAGGTGCTCACATATGCTAGGTATTTATTGTTGCTGCTGAATGCAGCCATTCAAATCCACGCTGTTCAAAATTCCATCCTTTAGAAGGAGAAACACACATTTCCTTTCTGGCATTCTTGGCCAGGAAAAGCTGCCTTTCCACTTTTTTCCACAGATAAGTAATGTGCAAGGTGATAAGTGGAATGTCCAGCTCCCATAGGAAAAGCAAAGGGTGTTCCTTTTCCAAACCAACCTGTGGTCCTGATCAATGACAGACTGAAGAGGCAAAATCAAAGCAAATGTGCCAGGTTTCCTTCTCTCCAATTTCATGAGTTTTTCCATGCCATAAGAATCCTATATCCCACCAAGGTTTATGATATTTTAAGTCAGATTTCAAATGTTTCAAAGAGCTGAAGTCACTTTTCAGAGTGGCAGGCTGAAAGATCCTGCCATCAGCAAAGCTTTCCTGCTGCTTAAAGCACTCCCTGAATTTTGCCATGCTTCTTTCCAGAATACTTTTTGTCCCTTACTCATCACTTAGCCAAGGCAGGCACAGAAAGGTTCTCTTCTTTCTCACAGCATCACCTGCTCTTGACATTTCACCTGTTTGCCTTTTACACAGACTTCAGGATTATAGCAACCAAATTTTGCTTTGCTCTGTTCCTGCATCCATCTCTTTTCATTTATTCTAAATTCCATTGTCAAGAAGGGAATAAGTTTTCAGCAAAGCTTCCTCACAAAAGCTTGCAGACTCAGATTGATGCTAATGTGTAGTTAATTTGTTTCAGTCCTGTCAACTTGCTTGAACTACAGAATGTCTTCCAAAAAAAAAAAAAAGTTGAATATCTAGATACTACTTCCAGCACTTGAAACTATTTCAGCTGTTCAGTTCAAAATGCTTTGTTAATTTACCTCTGAGGGTGGATGTTCTGGTTTTATTTGTGCTGATTCACCAAATTACAGAAATCTCATTTACTTCAAGTACTTAGGCAGGACAGCTAAACATGTCAGATTATGAGGCCTGAAAACCAGTAAGTCATTTTCTCACTTGCTTTAGGATGTGTCCCAGGGGAAGTGCTTGAACCAGGGCATTTGTTGTGGAATTAGTAAAGTGGGCTCCACTTCAGGTGTTTCTGCAGTGCTAATATATCAGATTATAAATTGTCTTTACATAAAAGGAAATTTATATCTGAAAAAGCTTGTGAGGTAGACCTGAAAAAAGAAATAAAGAAAATGTTCCATATGGCTCTTGGAAAACACCCACAATTTTATATCACTGAAGCAAAATTACTGCAGAATATTTGCAATGCCCAACTATAGAAATGAAACTGCATAGAATAAAGGAAAAACTTGGAGACCAAATAGCCAGCAGCATTTAGAAGAAAAATTGCAGCCTGTGGCTCTTTTACAGCCTTCTTGACAGTAAAGAGTGCCTCAGCCTGCCAGCCAAGCAATAAAAAATAAAAAAAAATTAATTTTTTTTTTAAAAAATTTTAAAAAGGGAATTTTTAACCAAAGAAAAGACCACATTGCTGATGCCTTTATAGAAGGCGACTTACATCTGCCTTCAGGATCCAGAAGCTGTGGAATGTCTGAAAGGGGGGGGGATATTTTTTTGGCACCGTTACCTGATCCACGTGTCAGGGGAAGAATTAGCACCAACCCTCACAGACACAGATTGATGGAAGCCCATGTTTATGAATTCCCATAAACAAATCACAAGGGGCCACCTCAGGCTGCTCTCCTTGCTTCCAAGCAGGCACATCCCACAAAGCTGAGTCTGAGCAGAGCCTCAGGAGCCAGGCAGGACACAGCCAGCGCATTGACACTTCCAGCAGCCAAGATTGTCACATTGCTTGTACTATTTTTTTACAGTGTGCTGGAGTTTATGGGCCTCCTTTGTCATCAAACACGTGCTGTCAGCAGAGCTTTCCAGACAGGAACTGTTCTTATGTAACATAGGTTTGTTTAAAACAATAAACTGGGACTAGGATGTCAAGGGAACCACAGCGTATTGCTAGAGAGAATCACATTTGAGGAAACCCTTTTAAAGAAATCGTGTTTGCCTTTCATGTGCCTTCCATAATGTCTTTTGCTCTGTTAATTACCAGTGCAATTGCTGTCTTGTAGCTCATCTTCCTTTAGATGAGCCTGCAGTGAAGCTGTAAAGTGGTGTGGTGTAATATAGATTTTTACACAGCATCTTTCATCCCAGTAATCATAAAGCAGTGTATCAAGAACTGACTTCCAATTGGGGAAAGACATTGCATGTTTATTTAGGGAAGCATCCAAATTTCACAAATCTCTGTAAGAAATTGTACTCATAAAGCAGATTTTGGAGAACAGTCAGGCTTAGAGGGACATGACAAGATGTGAGCAGAGGAGAGGGATCACCAACACCACACAACCTTGAAACTGCTGCTTAGACCTCTTTGAACATCCAGGCAGAGTGTCTGCTTCTACTGTGAGACAAGTGGTTTTAAACTCTTCATCCCACAAGGACAAAGTGAGATGTGCATGATTATGATTGTAATGAAGCACTGGTGGGGCCAGATTCTGCTTGCAAACTTGCAAGGTGTGCAGACACTATGCAGTTCACTGATTATAATCTCCTCTCACACTTCAGTTCTGGGATTTCCCCCCTGCAAAATAACCTGTCTTATCTCTGGATCTGAAAGCTGAGGAATTGGGGGCTGGGACTAGATCCATGGTTGTTTTAAATCAAGCAGCACTATTTTCCTCAGAGTGGAAGAAATTTATCCCAAAAGTATTTGGAATGTGGTGCTGCCTGGGACACCATGGGACCATGTGCAAGCGATCCCACTCGTACCACCAAAGCAGAGCTGAGAACAGCTAGAAGGAACAGGAAAGTAGCAGTGCCAAGAGTTTGTTTGGAGAGCATTAGCAGTTTGTGAATAGATTTCAGCATAGTTTGGTTGCTCACAGTAAATATGGTAACAGCAGAGTGATGCTCCTGGTTGTTGTATCACACCACCCCAGCACCAGTGTTGTGCTGTTGGAGATGATGTCAGCAAGCAGTCTGCAAGGGGAGGATCTGTCAAACACCACAGAATTTGCATCCACACTATGCTGGCATTGAGGGGATGCTTTTTGGCTGGGCTCTTTCTAGTCCTGTTAGCATCTGGAGTGCAGTAGGTGCACTCATGGCATATCTCTTCTGCACTGGATGTGTCCAGGAGGAATGGATGAAGCTGAAGCAGCCCAGGCCATTCTGCACTTTCAGCCAAGGCACAGTAAGGAGGCTTAGTCAGAATCACACTCCTGAAACCAACAGAAATGCTAATGTACATGCACTTGGCATCACTCAAAGGTCTTCTAGCACTGAGACTGAAGCAGCACAGCATGTGCAGTCACTGAGATGCCCCAGTGACTCTAGAACTGGCTGGTAAATTCAGCCATTCAACATGTGATATTGGGGCAGAATCTTGGATGTTCTGTTCCTATAAGTTTAAGAAACATGAGTGGGTGGCTAGGGAAAAAACCCTCCAAATGGGTTTGGCCTTTCTGAAAGTGAAGGCTGAGCTGTAAGTTCAGCCAGTAAAAAGAGGTTGCAGGGAAGCCAGAGGGAGACCATAAATACCCCAGCAGCAGCAAAAACTCAGACTGGGGCTCAGACCTTATCAGACATAAAATAATCCAAACACAAGGCAGAATACTGTAGGCATCTTCTGATCCATTCTTCCCCAAACAAACTGCATCCTTCCTTGCACAGCAGTCAGTGTGTCTGTGGTTATGAGGTGATGGTTATGAAGTTTTCCCTGTCCTCCCACTTGCTCTCTGGATTTTACAGCAGCAAGATGAGCCACATTGTTTTGCACAGCTTCACTGCAGGTGACAAAGTTCAGAGCCAGGAATGGTATGGGAGAGATGAAAGGAAACAACCCACATGTGCCTGCTTGGCCCACGTTTGGTCCTGCAGGACAGGAGGGTGCACCTCAGCTGCCTACATACAAGGGCAGGTCCAGTTTTCACCCACAGCCTTGACTTCACTGCTGCATTCCACACAGTGTAAAAATACCCCAGGTTCTTAGATTACACGGCTCTATTTATAATCTTTGTGTGATGCCAGACATGTGCATATATCAGTGTGACACTTTCAGAAAGCAATGCTGCTATTTTAGCAGCTCTCTAATGAACAGCGTGGGCAAAGCCACCTAGACAAGCTGATTGAGAAAAGTGTTGGGGAGGGAGGGCTGTGGTGGTCTGCTGGGTGTTGTTTGTTGCTTTTTTTCCTTAAGTATTAGGCTTTTTTTTTTCTTTTTTCACACTTTGTTGCCATTAAGAATAATCTTAAATGGCCTCTTTCTTCCCTGGCAGTCCTTCCTCCCCCTCCCAGCCAGCACCCCTCCCCCAGATGTCTTGATTAGTGACTGTGTGTATGCTGGTCAGATTCTGGGATTAATGATGGCTAATTTGTCTGAGGTTGGTACAGCCTAGCCAGCAGGCTCTCTACCACCAGCTTTTGCTGCCATATGGGTAGAAGCAGCTGTTTCAATTACTTTCTGTGCCCAGATGTGTCAGACGAGACACCAGCGCTCTGCGGGGTACGCTCAGCCGCTCGGCAGCTAATTACTTCAATCGCGTGTCGGAGCATGATGCTGTACACTGCAAAAGGGGGGCTGAGCACAGCCGAGTGCCAGCTGTCACTGCAGCTCACACCCAGCCTAGCCTGACAGTCTGGGGCTGCACTGCAGCCTCAACTTGCTGGGAAGCTCAGTACAGGCAGAGGATGTGGTTAATGATGGGACTCGTGGCTGTTTGTGCACCTCTGTGTGTGTGTGTGTGCTTTTGTTGGTGGGAAATGTGTGCTGAATGGTGAAAACTGGAATATGTGCTGTGTAACAGCCCTATGTGCCCACAAAAAATGCTCTCCTAGCTCTGTCCCCTTCGGAGTTTCAGACACTTGCACCAGATGACCATTTCCCCCAGGCTGTGCATATAAAACCTGTTATGTTGGGGTGGGTTTTTTTCCCTTCATTCTCACTGGCACCAGTGTAAATTTAATGCAGTTCCACTGACACGAGGTGAATGCGACAAGGCGGTCAGGTCCATGGAATATCTGTCAATCATTCTAGGTCCTAGTTGCCAGACTCAAAGGCTATGCCTCCTTCCTCTAGTTGAACTTTCAGCATCCTTTCAGTGTCACTCCCTTCCTCATGTGGTGCTCATTGTCCCAGGTGGCAGAACCACGTGTGAATTTGGGCTGCATCCTTTCCTACTGAAGACTTCTTTGCAGTTGAGAATCTGATGGGCCCATGCTCAAAAGGAAAGCCATTGGCTGTTACACCAGCTCTAGGATATTGATAAACCAGTAGACCTGGGTTTCTGTGTGGTCTCTGCAATTTCCAAGAATACTTTTCTTATCCTGAAGTTTAAATTCTTGCCAAACATGTTCAATATGGGGAGATAAACTAGGCTAGAAAAAGCAGTGCCTAGGACTTTTGGCCATGTCAAGTTCCCAGACATGCTTGCCAGCACACAGCAAATATTAGCAGTGGCACAGTGGAAGTGAGACAGTTCAGCAGAGAAATCAGATGATATCCTAGAATCATTAGCAGAGTGAATTAAGCCAAGAAGTGGGATTAGACACAGAGAGGCTCAGGAAAAGCAAACAAAAAATAAACATCCCATTGAACTACCAATATTTCTACTTCCTTTAACATGGTACCATTTTTTTTTCCTCAATGCACTTAAGACCAACCCTGCATATATTCTATTAGTTTAATATTTTCATTTTTCATGTCATAATTCCCTGAATACACAATCCCTGAGTGTAAATTAAAATCAAACCTGTGTTTTCTAGTAGGTGAGAGCCTTATAGAAAGGTTAATGGTGCAATGACTAATGTCAGGAAAGTGTTGTGGTCAGCTGTGAAGTGACCAATGAATCCAATGGATATTCAAATTAACAGAGCTGCTTGAGAGTCAGGGAGGGGGGACAGGGTGGGAGAAAGAGTGGGGAAAGAATCTGTTATAAATACACTTCTTACACCAATTACTACAAGCAAGTCTGAAAACAAGTGCAAAGCAAAGCATTTAATGCAATGGCATTGGCATTTTGGGCAAATACTCTGTAATTTGGGGTAGTTACTAACATTATCATCATCATCATAATACACGTATTTAGGAAAAATAAACATTTGTTTTGTGCTAATTCTATGGTAATCAGGGTGATTGTACTGTACTTAGCTACTGTTTGTTACCATGGTTATTTCTAGTGGGTCTTGGTTATTAATGTCCTGGAAGATTCAACAGAGTCTTCAGCACTGTTTCAGCCTGCTCTCCTCTAGCAGGCAAAAGTGAGATATCTGGGGGTTTGGGTTTGTGTTTGAGGTTGGTTTTTTTTTCTGGTTTTTTATATTCTAATGATCTGCCACAGAATTCTACAAGCAAAAATAGATTTGGTTCTTGTCAGACGAACACCAGACACCAGCTCTTTGCTTTGCACCAGTCTAGCAGTGTAAAGGGCCTGGAACCAAGTGTCATCTATCCTTGCTACTAAGCTTTATTTATATTGCCAGATGGGTGCAGAGAAGGCTTCATGTGAAGAGAATCAGCCTTCCCCATGTGTTTTCTGTGGTCTATAATCTCATAAAGATGGACGGTGTAGCAACATTCTCACAAGTGAAGTAACGGGTTTCGCGAAGAACAGCATAGAAACACATTTTTTTAATGTATTCTAGGAGCTATTTTTAGTCCTCCCAATGAATTTTTAAAATCACAGTAGTGTATTGGCACATACCTACTTCCATTTAGCATGATGGACATATTTGTTTGGGAATTAAGGCTCAGATTTAACAAGTGACTGCTGCTGATCTGTGATAACCAACCACGTACGTGTGTGCTTTTTACGAGGGTGACCGGGGCTAAGTCAGCACATGACCGTGACAGCCTGTCACTTAATGGGCTGTAACCTTTTCCTGAGTCCATGCTTTACCTTCTAATCCTATTTTCCTGCTCACTTTCTTAAAACTTCCTGGTTTGTCCTGTAGGGAATATGTTGAGAGTGTGTGAATAACAATTGAACACCGCTTTACCAGGCAGTGCAAGCATTAGCTTGTGTACAAATAATTTGTTTGAACTGCTTATCATAGCTCTGAAGGCAAGACCAAATGGGAAAGATATAGTTGCATCTTAAAAAATGTCTCAAACAACCTCATTTTACTTTTTTTTTTTTTTTTTTTACTTAGGTGTTTATAACACAGTAAAGTTCATAGTTAAGGTACCTGGGGTACTATTTTTACAGTGTGACACACTGGTGTATTTTGGGAATGTAATATGCTATATGAAAGACTGATAGGGTTCCAGACACCTCCAGACAGGAAAGAAAAAAAGAAAAATTTTGTGGCAAAATACCTTTGTAGAGATTTATTCCTGATGCAATACATGGGACGTCGTTGGAATCTGTATAATTGCTCTTCAGCTAAATGCATCCCTTCTCCACTGATTTCACTTAATGTTGTCCACTGGAAAAATCAGGTTAAATCATGTTCAGTAGGACTGCTAATTGTATCAGGGCATATTTGATAGGTAGGCTGAGACCTGAATTGGATCCAGTTTGGTTTTGAATTGGAGGGTGGCTTAAGCCAAGTTTATGCTTCTATTTCCAGAACAGAAAAGCTATGGTAACAGGCAAGAGGAGGATGATGGTCAAACCTTTTTGTACCTTTCTCACTGTGTTTAGCTACACAACCAGTAAAATAAGAACAATTTCACCTTTCTTATTTTTTCAGCTATGGAGGTCCGACTCCAAACTCTGTATTCATGCCCACTTGATGTTTTAATATGGTTTTCCAAGTGTTCAATTGTGGCCAAGACTGTAGAGATTGTCTCCAAGTCCAGGCAGTTGTGAAGGCAAGTTCATTAGTTCCTTAGTCACAGTTCTTCATTAGTTGACTGTCAATCTGCTGAAAGTGCTACGTTACAATAATGGAAATAGAATCAAGTATAAGTCCAGAAGGGACTCAAACCTGTAGTTGGAAAGGCAGAATCTTCAGCTACAGGAAAGAACTGTCAAAGTCTCTTCACAGATGGAGCCTCAGTGGTGCAGCAGAGCTTTTAACTCCCATGGACTTTGTCTTGACTGAGTCAGACCTCCACAAATGAATTGTCATTTCCTGAAAGAAATGAAAGTCAGAAGTACAAATGAATTGCATAAATGTGACAACATTGAAGCCTAATAAGCAGACAAAAGAATGGAAAGCTTCCCAGAAACGTTCCCTGGGGAGAAGTAAAGAATTATCTAACGTGGATAAATAGGTTAAAAGGATATCCACATCTTGAGTTTTGATAAATTTAGGATTGACAGGTTGAATGAGGAAGAGGTAGCCCTAAGCAGAAGCTTGTATTTAGGGCGAGATGTCAACTGAGGGAAAAACAGGCTCAAAGCTGAGGCGTATGATTTAATCAAGGAATCTGACAGACTCACTGAAAACTCCTTAGATAAGACACTGCAAATAAAAGAGACAGTGTCAATACATACATTTGATTCTCATACTTGTTCCAGGAAGCAAAGTCTTACAGTGGAAAATGGAAGTTGAGACCACATTCAAAAGTTCTTTATGTCTGCCATATGGAGCAGCGAAGAGCATCAAAATACAGAGATGTATTTTGATATTGAGAGAAGAATTATGACCAGGAAGAGCTTCACAGAGTTATCACAAAACCCAAACAGAGAGATGGGTCTTCTCTCTGTGGACCTTGTAGCACAGATGAGGTTGCATGGGTTTGGGTATGGATTGCTAATGCAAGTTGAGCTATAAAAAATGAAGCAGGTGATGTCAAACCATGACAGAAACCAGATAGGCCCAGTTGGATTTGGGCATAATTTGTTCTATGTTCATGGAAGCCTCACAGCTAGATTTATGAAGGCTAAATGGCATGGGAAAGCTTGCACAATGAGTCAATAGTAAATTCAGGATTTGAATATTTCACGGCTTCATTCCGTGTCCCTATGGCTCATAATATATTTGTATTCTACTGGAAGAAATGGCTTTTGATACAGGCCTCCATGGATATAGGCATGGTATTCAGGGATGAAAGAGTTAACCTGGAGGTTTCTTTTGCTTTACAGTTCCACAGAAAGTATGGGGAATAAAAAATTACTGTCCCATACAACATTAAATCATTAATTAATGACCTTTAGAGTTGAGTCTGTAACATCATAATACAACGTGGTTTTGGAAAAACAAGTCAGTCATTTTATGCAGGGGGAAGAACTGCCAAGTCCTCAGAAACTGACTGTATGACACATAAAAGTTGAAGGAAAGCACAGGTAAAAATGCAGCTCTGGAATCCTCTTAAAAGAGCAGAAAGAATAGGCTCAATGAGTGGTTTACTGCAGCCTCCCTGAGCACAGAGAGAGGGGAATGCCAGCATTCTTAAATTACTCATAAAAATAACATTAGTTTTTCTTCTCTGTTTTTACGACTGAGGAGGGAGATTCACTGGTATCTAAGAACTTCCAGAGCTGGCAGATAACTCACAGAGCTCTTTGAATATGCTGCTACTCCAAGAACAAGACAGGAACCATCAAGATAATTGTCTGATACAAATCTTTTGTTAGAGTAATAGATTTTGTACCGTCACGATTCCTGAATTATAGCCATATGTACTAGTGAATGATGAAACATGTAAATGGTAATTCATCATTAACTCTGTGTATGAGAAACTAAATTATTCTTTTCAGTGCTGTTCTTGTATCCGAGACATGATACATTACGCTATGCTGTAATTTATAGACACAGTGGAATCAGCCAAAAAGTTGTGTTCTCTTCCAACACTTATAGTTTAATATTTAGGCTTCTCCTCCCTTATTCATTCAATTTTTATTTAATTGTAATTTATTTCCTCGGGGAAAATTAGGCATTGTGGCTGTGTTCCAGAAAAATGGGGTGCAGCTTAATATGGTAATTTTTGGATTTGTCTAAAAGTTTTGGTGCCAATAGCCTGTGTAATTTTGAGGAAATCACTCAGTCTTTCCATGTATGCTTTGAGAGGGAACAATGGTATAAAAACGTGTCACAGGGGAGCCACTTGAGGTGTGTCTAAGGATAACTTAAGGAGTTTTCTACCTCCTTCAGTTCCTAATCAGCTTTATCAAAGTTAAGAAAACCTGGGGGGAAAAAGGGGAGATAAGTCTACTCAGGAATTAAATACCCCTATTGCGTAAAAACAAAATGAAACAAACCCAACATTTTGTATTTTGAAAAGAACATCACACTTTCTAACTTTGAAAACCATAATTTGGCTCTCACTGCTCCATTACATTAATTAATTTGTTAATTTTAATTACCTTAAGTGAAATGTGGCCTTTCAATCTGTTGAAACGTGGTGCTGGTGGGGCACCACTGCTGAGGCAACAGGGATAAAGATCAGGAATAGCTGCTGTTTTGGGTGCCCCAAATTCTGCAAGCAGAAGAGGAAGAAAGGCCTGAGGAAAGGTATCCAGATTAATGGAATACCACTTCAAAAGTGGCTGTGTGGTTTGACTCTGTTTATTGGCATGGTTCATGCTGGCCTGCTCTCTGCAAACCACAGCACACACCATGGTGAGCAAATAGATGGCAAAGATTTTCTGCATTTCTATCCAAGTGATAAGAGCAGATGAAATTAAAATCAGAAACAGACTGTGTTGCAGTTTGAAGGCCAGAGGAGGGGCAGGTTAAGTATTAATGCCCAAGAAACTAGTCTTTTTATTTGCCTTTTTCTGGAAAAAGTTTTCTGATTTCAGAAGAATTTTCCCCAGCTCGATGTCCATTTCCAATGGGTTTTTTTTCCTCTTGCTACATCTGCAAAACATAGAAGTGCTGTATTGTTTTATCTCCCAGGGAAGATATCCTTTCTTCTAGATGTAACCCTACCTCTAAATGACTTCAGGGTTCAGATTCCTGGAGGTGTAGTGGATATATGGCAATCCAGGCCATAATTTACAATAAACCATCTTCTGACACCATTTCCATGACCTAATGCTGGAGGCATGTTGTTGGGGAGCCTGCCCTACACTGCCAGTGTGAGAGAGCCTTACTGTGTCATGGTAAATATTTTATTATTTATCCTGTTGTGGTTATTTCAGATGCTGCCACAGACATTTTCTCAATTTGTGTTTCTGCCTGGACACGTTTTCTGATATCCCTCCTGGAATAGGCAGATGTTCCTAATGGACGAAAAATTCAGTGTTTTCAGCATACACCAGCTTGTTTTATTATCCTTACATACTGAAGAAGCTTTTCATCTCTTGAGAATGCATCTCAAATCCTGAGCCCAAAGTATTAAGGAAAGTGAGCAGAAGTAGAGAGAAAAAAAAGCATTCATATTTTTATGTATTAAAAATAAGATTGGCCAAGAATGTTTTCTGCATTTTGCTTTGCGTTTTTGGTTGTTGTTACTGGGTTTTTTTTCTGTATTTTGGGGTGAGTCAGTAGCTTATTTTCACCCCAAAATGAGTAATTTTGAAAACACAGCTGTTTCATCATTAAATTAGTCAGTAAACTATATTTCAGTGGCCTGTAAAATAAGCAAATACTTTCAGATCAAGAGAAGTAAAGCTGTGAAAAATGACAATATTTGGAATGCACGACCCTGCAAGCCCTCTCATTGAAGAGCATTCTGGGGACATTTATGACCCTTAATCTTTTTGCTTCTGGGTTCTCCTGTGGTTTTGGGCAGGTTACACAACTGTCCTATAATTCACCTTCTGCATTCATTAAGGGTTTAATGATACAGGAGTTAGTGGTTTGCTTCAGTAGTACAAATTATAAGATTTAATCCAGGGCTGTCTTGGAAGTCTTCAGAAGACTGGGAGTGCTTTTCATTGCTATAAAACATTGCAATGTAATGACCTTTAAATCATCTGCTTTGAAAATCAATTAACCAAAAAATATACCAGTAAGAATTATCCTCCCTGGGTTACTCACAGGCACCTTTTGCCAGAGACTTGGAATTGCAAGAACAATGTCAAGGAAAGACTCCATAGGGATGAAAACTGAATTTTCTCCATGCATTGTGCTAATATGTATCTACTGTGCAGCAGATATTTTTGTGTGGGAAAATATACCTTAAAAATGTATTTTACACATGGCATTTTGAAACAAATGCTTAAAAAGTGTCTAACTTGGACAGACCTCCCTCAGGAGAGCTCTTTTGGCAAAGTGAAAAGGCCCTGTTCTAGCATTACAAAATACCCACAGATAAATTTGAAATATATGTCCCTTTCAGTGTTTTGACAGAGTACAACTGAATTACTGGGAATGAAAGAAATCCTGGGGGTAGAAACTGGAGGGGAGGGGACTGCTTCCACTTGAGGGATGTTTTCTGTACAGCCCTGGGCCTGAGGATACCTGGCTTCATTTCGGTGCTCATCATCACTAATCCTTAGCAGAAATGAATAACTGCACTTCTAAACAATCAAAGGTTAAAGACAACTCAGCCATTCATGTGATCTCATTATACTATGCTGATTGCAATGCATCAGAGATATTTATAACCTCAGTTCATAAAGTTGGATTTCCAGTAAATGAGTCCCTTTTCAAAGGTTAAATATTTATGTCCTCTTTTTTTCCTGTGTGAAACAGTCCATAGTTAGGAATGTGCACTAATGAACCATCTCCAAGAAGGTAAATAAAAAATTTCTGGTATTCTGGCTCCCAAGGATACTTCTTGTTTAAACTGCTTCCTACTGCTCCTGTGTGAATTTTCAAAACAGATCAATGTCATGGCAAAGACTTTAAACCATTAGATTTATAAAGTCAAGCTTAGCTTTGACTGAGTGTGCAAAATTGTAATAATAAAAATAGTAATATCCTCTATCTGCTTCTCTTCTACTGAGCTCAAAGGGCCAGTGCAGTTACTCCTAAAGGAAAGTAATACAATTAATTCTTTCAGCCCTTTATAGCTCGTAGCTTAGGAGCAAGTGTTTGGCACTCTCAGAAAGGGGTAGGAGGGAGATCAGGTGTCATTATTCCTTTATCCACCAATTAACACCAATTTTGACCCAGCACTCTTTGCTTCATTGATTACTGGACTTGCAGTTCTTGCCCAACATGGATGGAACACTTCTCTGAGGTTACCAACAGTGCTTTCTGTTTAAAATAAATCTGTATGTAGTGAGCTAAGCTGCATGTTCACCATCTTTAAAAAAAAATAGAAACTAAAGACCTTTGTGCAAGACGAGCACCCTAGTGCTCTTGTCCTGTGAAAAGATACAGAGGGGAAAAATGGATGGATTTTTTCTTAAGCTTATTGTGCTGATTTCTGATTCAAAAGTGTATTAAGTAACACTTACAAAACTCAAGATGAAAAATTCCAATAGTAAAGTAGAAAAGCATCAGTATTCAAGAGGCATTTGAGGCATCCTGCAGTTACATGGCACAGATGTATTTATACTGTAGTTTACTTCTGTTTTCTTCTGGTCTCATAGTGGATTTTTTAAGCAGTAGATACTGGCATGGTTAAGATCTCAGTCATGTTTATGCTTGAAAAGCAAGCCTTGGTATTCATTACATGTCACTTGGAGGGTCTCTAAAAGCACAGAGCATTCAAATCCCCCAGTACAGGCTCCCCTAAAGCAATCCAGCTGTTTTCCAAAATACTTTCTCCAGGTTAGTCTCCAAGATCAGGGTTTTTTCAGTACCTGTCACTTTTGTACTTTTTCAGCCTTTCTGTAATCTCTGCATCCTGAATCCAAGGAGGGAAAGCGTGCTGAAGCTTTCAGAGTCACTAAGATTTTTTACTTGTATCCCTCTAGCTTGACCTGATGTAAATCTGTCCAGAGTAAAGATTGTTTCAGCTGGGATGATACATTCATATGTTGCATGGGTAGACAAAAATCCATTATGGATGTAAAATTAGTTTGCTAAGGCATGGATATTACCAATCCTTGCTGTCAGAAATCCCTGGTCTGGAGAGGGTCTGAGGTGAAGCCACTGTGTGGATGTGCTTCCAGTGGAAGTGAGAATCCCAGTGAAGCTTCTTCCCAGGGTTTCTTTCAAGCTGCCTTTCTCCCCCACAAACCCCCTTTAGATCTTCACTTGACCACTTCAAGTAGATCACATTCAACCTTCTGGGAGTAGCATAACCCATGGAGATGTAAAATAACTGTAACCATTATGCATCTTCTTTGCTGAAGCTCCTTATTGCATGAGTTAAATACTGTAACATTGATTTGTCTCTAGAAAAGTGCCAGAGAGATCCAAGATGGTTTTTTTGTTATATTCAATAATATATGAATATATTAACTGAGCAGTGCTAGAAGGATGGGATGTCCCAGACTCCAGAAAATGGAGAAAATACAAACAATAATACCCATTGTCAGTCCTGGAAACAATATCCATGCCTAATCCTGCTGCCAAAGTCTCTGGGTAACAGCTTTGCAGTCATACCAGCCTTGAATTCCCTCTTTTCCCTCTGCAGAATCAGAGCTGGGTGAGCCAGGAGAGGTGGTTGCAATTATCCACCTAGCATGAGGTGGCAATTGCAGCAAACTGTGAAATCCACCCTACCAAGGCCATAGCATATTTATAGGAAGACATCCAATCTCAATGTCAACTGCAGGGGACAAAAATAATTCCTGGGTTTCAGTGTGGGCAGGGGATAAGAGTGGCATCAGTCATAGAGTTGGTGTGGGACTGACCCATAGTCTTTCCAATGCCTTCTTTGGAAAAATAGTAATCCATATGGAAACATGTTTGAGGGACAGTTTTACTCCTTCTTTTCCTCAAGTCTGAAAATTATGGATGAATAATGATCCCCCCAATTGCCGTTCACAATTATGATACAGCCAAAGAAGTTAGTAAGTCACCTCTGTAGCCCACCTCCCTTCTCTGTACAGACATTTTTTACCACATGGGTGAACACAAAGAAATAATCAGATAAGAGATTTTTCTTCTAAATTAGGCCTCTTGTTTGTAAACTGAAAGAGTGCTAATGCAGTTCAAACTCAGCTGTGTACCACATACGCACACTCGGCCCAGGAGTATTATAAAGAGTGGGAGAATAGGAGGTTTTGTTCTATTCTTCAGTCTCTTTCTATATGAGAGGGCCATTCATTCAATCCCTATGCTTCTCCCTCTCTCTCTATTTCTCTCCATAATGCCAGCATTAGCTGCAAGCTGCTAGCTGTAAAAGTGCTTTGATGTTGACCTCTCACTGCCATTGACAGACCCTCATTGGTGGGTGAGTAGCAGAGCAATAAGGGCATGTGTGGGAGAAAAGAGGATGAAAGCCTGGACAGCTAGGAAGGGATAATATGAACAGATTCCTGCCTGTTCACTTAGTTTCTTTTTTTTTAGCTGGGTCTTCTGATTACAGAGGTTACGAACCAGTAAAACTTCAGAAATGACCACTGAAAGCCTGCTGTACATGAAGAATCAGATAATTGTTCCAGCTCTTGCCTTGTAAAATTAAATCAAGCCATGAACTAGGCAGGAGCACATAGGGGAGTTGAAAACATTTTCCTGTTTAAGGCAATGAAATAGTGGGGTTTTGTCTGATACATACAGTAATATTACAAGGGCGAGGAGCATGTGAGTGGCATGGGGGCAGGAGACAAGCAGGAGAGCTGCCTGCTAATGATGTTGATTATTTTGTTTCTCATCTCATGCCAAAACCTAGATCATGAGTCTCGGGCTTTGAAAGGATCAAACCAGGAAGGTGCAGGAAGAGATCAGCAGGACTCAGAGGGGTTTGTGCCCTGGGGAGCGTGCACAGAAAATCCTGCCTGCCGCATCCCACGAGGCACTGCCTGCCACTGGAAACGCTCCCAAATTCTGACAGCACGGCCCCAAAAGCACCCTCCAGAGAGAAGCTGGGAGGTTGAGGGGACAGGGACAGCACTGTGGGCCACCTGGGCCCCCAGGCAGCTGTTTGTGAGAGCCCATGCAGTGTCTCTGGGAAAGGCGGGGAAGCCTCGCTGCTGCCTGTGCCCTATTGAGGCAGGATGTATCCAGCCACTTCACCTCTGCTCTCCCCCTTCACCTCTCTGAAAGCTCAGCTTGTCATACTAATAATTAAGCCCTAAGGCTCTAAGCTGAAATGGCCAAAAGGCTCTGCTGGGCCAATGGAGGGAACAGGAGGGAGGGAAAGTTCACACAAATTTGTATTAGAAACCTTGTTTTCAGTTGCCATCTGAAGGACCAGCTATCACAATAAAGCTGCTTGCCTGAAGGTTCCCAGTATCTGATCTTCTACTTCTTTGGGGCAGGCAGAAATCTGCTCTGCCTCCCCTTCTCTCCCTGTTGGCAGCATCAGGCCATCAGAGTTGTTTAACTAAGGTGAGCTGTAGATCTTTGGTTAAACCTGGCCTGTGCCTATTTGTGGTGTAACCCCTGCCTGTGACAAAATGCACCAGCTGGAAAACTGGGGGATTGGGTAAAGCAGGTGCCCGTGTAACAAAGTGCAATGCAACAGCATGTCAGCAGTGTCAGCATTCAAATCACACCCTGCTCCAAGCACTTGAATAAGAAAGAAGCCATCACTGCTATGATCTGGATTTGATTTCTTCTTTAAAAATTAAAAAGGTATTCAGCACACACTTTTGGAGCAGAGGCTCTTCACACATTAATCCGTTAGAAAGAAAGAAATCTTTCACTGAATGATTAAAAATATTCACATTTTGGAGGGGACAAACTTCTACAGCACTTTTTGCCTTGCTGTCTGCATTTGCTATCAGGGAACTAATTCTGCAGTCAATTTCACAGATGGTTTCCTGTCATTACTATACAATTCTATTTATTTGATAATAATTTTATAGAACTTTTCCAGGGGGATTTGGAATTACATGTTCAGCTTACAGCAGTTTTTAAAAGGTGTGTGAATACTGCATTCAGTCAAAACTTCCTTACCTAAACTTTTTAAATAGAAAATGGATTTTCAATTCAAGCATGAAATTTTGCCAGAAGTCTCTTGGTTAAAGTTTTTTCAATGCATTTTTCTGCATGTAAGCAGAAGTGTATATAATCCTCTCTGTTCTGTCACTTAGCCTTTGCTCTTTTCAACCCATCTGAAACAAAGGCTATTTTCCCCTTTCCAACTAGAAATTAAACAGGACTTCACTGGTTTCTAAAAGGGTACCTTTTTTTTTTTTTTTTTGAAAGCAGGATGTAGCAAGTATTTTAAGTTTCATTTTTGGGGATAGTCATGATGAAGTTACAGACTGTGTCAGGCACTGCAGAAAGCTGGGGTTTGTGCAAGCTAAAATCTCACCCAAAAGAGAGTCTATCCATTTCCCATTATTTTTGCAGGAAAGATCTCTTCTTACATCACCTGTTCCTTGATGAATATTTTACTTGGATCAGTTCTTTTTTAATACAGTCCAGTCTCTGACAGGGCACTGTGTTGTTGCTTAGCTACCTAAGATTTCAAGTCCCTGCTGTTTGGTGGGACTCCACTGAGCACAGCATCCCTGGAGTGAGCAAGGAGTTCCTGTTTGGTGATTGAGGAAAATGGGATCTTCATAGGGAGCAAGTTCTGCCCCACAAGTCCAAAAAGAGGGCATTTAAATCTGGATTAATCTCCTTAGAGCTTCATTACAGAAGCCTCTGGAGCTTCTGCACTGTGAGCTTGGCCCATGATTTAAACAAAAAAAAATGGTGTGTTCTCTTGAGTTTTCAATTAACAAAGCCTATGGGGACCTGGATAGGCAGTTGGAATCTCCATTCCAAAGGATTAAAAATATATCTTTGCCAGAGGTACAGCAGCTGTTTTGGTAGGTACTTTGTATTCTGCCTGTCTGTGGTCTGCTGGAATCCTTACTGTTCCCTGATGTGTCATTTCACTCCACTGAAAATCACAAGCGATAACTCAGGAGGCAGTAAAATTACAGGGGTCACAGAATACCCCCAGTATGCTTGAAATCAGGTCACCAACCTCACTCAGCTGGCCCTCTTGCTGATAACTCCCCTTTTCCCATTTCTCCTCTCCCCTGTTCACTCTGCATCTCAATTATTTAAAATAAAAAAATAAATAGAGAGAGGAAGAAAAGAGCCAACTCCCCCAGGGCCTAGAAAAACAAGCACACTTGGGCAGCTCCAGCAGTGGGCAGTGCTGGGGTGAGGGAGGATATATGTGCTACCCTTTGGGCTGATCTGGCCATGGGTTTGGCACAGCTGGTGATGTCCTGCACCCTGGTCATGCTTTGGAATGTCCCAGCACTGTGGAGAATGGAGCTCTGCCTGAGAGCAGAGTCAGCTTCAGAAGGAAACTCAAGTAATAAACCTGATGGGCAGCAGGAGTGTGTGTGTTATGGACACCCCAATGGTTTGATGAAGCATGACAACAATGATAGTTTGCAGTTTTATAGGGTAAGCTGAGAGTGAAAACAAGGGAGTGAGGGAGGAAAAAGGGATATGGATGCAGGAGGATGGAAGTTTCCAAGTCCCATTCTTCTCATGGTGTTCACAGACGTGCCGTAAGTGGTGCAAAGAACTGGATCAGTCTTTGAAATTCAGGTTTTCTTCCAAGGTCAGAACAGTCAAGAATCAATTAAATTTACAGGAACTCAGAATATTGCAGAGGTTTTTTCCTTGACAATAGTGTTTGTTCCTTGAATTTTCTCCTACTTTCCACGGGAAAGTAAGGGCTCCAAACTGAAGGGTACTGGGAGAACACTCAAAGCATTCACTGGATATTTCCAACATACCTGTTACTTCACTCATTTCTTCTCCAGTAAGTGCTCTCTTTATGTGCCCTTTCTGACACCCAGTCTCTGGTTTGGAGTTGTACAGCTTTAATTTTTGATGATTCCTTTTTTGTAAAAATTCTCTGGAAAATGCTGAGCTGGACTACTTTGCTTTTGATATATAGAAGCACAGGTACGAGATACTGACTGCAACAGGTATTTCTGCTCTGGGGGCCTCTTCTTCCTTCCTCAGAAGTCAGTCCTCACCATTCCTCACTGAGAGGAGCTTTGTGGCTTTGCAAGAGTCCAGTTTCACTGAAGGGTCTTTTGTGTGGTTTGATTATTTCAAAGCAAGAAGAAAAAAAAAAAAAAAAAGAAAATACAGCGATGGCTTCTTTTTCTGAAAGCCTCCAAGAAAATTTGGAGAGCTGCGAGCCTTTCTGTTCCTCCTCACTCCAAGCATCCTTCTTCCTGCTAGTTCTTTGCAGAAGGAGCTCAGAGATCACCGTGCTTTGCTCGAAAGCCAGAGGCAGCTTTCCTTCCTCGCAGTGGAGGGAAGGAAGAGCTGCTATAAATCAGTCAGGCAATGAATGCATTTCAGTTCCCTGCTCGGTTGGATGGGGGCAAGGAACTGAGGAAACCACCTACAGATGAGGCAGTTGTGTGAGTCATGAGAAGAGAGGAACGTTCAGCACTTCTCAGGAGGTTTTTCACCAGTCGTAGAGAGGGAGCTGAGCACTTAGGAACACTTTTAGAAGCTTGTAAGTAAAGCTTCCAGAAAATACCAAGCTGTTCCAGTGCTTGGGCAGCCATGAGGAGGCCAAGACCCAGTGTTTCCTTCTGAGGGGTTCTTGTCTTACCCAGGGAGCTCTCTGGGAAGGCTTTCTGGAAAGGAAGGCTTTCTTGCAGTGGATGCTACTCTGTGGAGCTCCTCAGGGCAGGTTTGTTCTCTCGACTTTTAATATTCCAATTTTCCTCTGTTTGTGCCAGAAAATAAGGCTTGGGTTTCATTTTATAAAAAACAATAAAGCCAGAAAAGGTTGAACTGAGGCTTGGCCTCTTTGCTTTCTAAAAGACAGCAACTGGGCCTTTTCAAAGCACCAATTCCAGGCTTTATTACCCCACTACAGGGCCCGCAGGAGGGAAGGGTTCTCCTCCCAACTCATAGTGCCGACAGAGAAAGATGGATTTTTAAATTATCTACCTTTGCTTTGCAACGTGAACGTTTCAGGGCAATTATCCTGAGATAATGCCTACAAATTGCTGAAGACTTTGGGTTTATAATTGCTCGTGTTCATTTAAGGTTCCCAGCAGAGTAGACCAGGGAAATCACTGCCAGTCAAGCCAAGGTTGATGGTATACGGTAACTGAGTTTCTCTCAGAAGGAAGACAAGCAAATCAGTTTTCTTTAAGAGCAATAATTCTAACTAATTGTTTGGTTTCATTGTGCTTCCATAGCAGGAGCTGTAGTGCTTGGCAAGGCTCAGCAGTGACACTTCCCATCCAAGGCACATCCCTGTAAACAAATTGAATTCCACTGCATGGGGTTATTCCATGCAGCAGGAAGGAGCAGCTCTCTCCAGCACATCCCCACATTCCCTGATTTACACACCAGTGGTCATCCCAGTTGCCTCAGAAAGTGGATCGTGAATTTGCAGTGAGATAATGTTATCATGTCAATGCAGGGAGAAATGACTGTAGCTGCCTGCCACGTTTGTAATTAAAAATCACTTCTTAATGCAATATTTAGGTGAGGTTTCAAATCAGCAAGAGCATTCATAATGAATAACACCATTTCAAAGTAGGGATGTGCTCATATATTCCCATCACATACATCTTATACACACACCTATTACCTATTTAATATACAGCTATTTTTATTTATATACTTATATTCTTATTTATAAATGCCTCTGTATTTTGTGTGGAGCCTGACTCCCCACCAGTTTTGCTGTGAAGCTCTGATATCATTCCCATCACAGGCATCCTCCAGGCATTAGTTAGACAAATTCATTTCATCATTATTACTTGCTAAGCACAAGCAGCATTGGCCAGTTTAGGTGTCCACACTCCAGCAGTGTAAAATCTCCCCTTCTGTCCCTCCAACTGTTGCTATTAGAGCAGCTGAATAACTGATTTTTCTCATCCAGTAACTAAGATTAAAGAAAAAATATATAAAATAGGCTTAGCTGACATTTCTGACATTTGGCATGAAGGAAAAAAAAAAAAAAAAAAGATATCTTGTGCAAGAAAAAAAATCCTCCCTCCCAAAGTGCATTGGGTTATCAAAAATATTTTGCTTGACCTATATAAAAATCTCTGGGTTGTTTTCATGTTATTTTTTAATGTGTTCCAACAATATTTGGACTGAAAATATTGTCTGGAGAGAGATAGCAATGTATATGGTTAAAAAAATGTTGAAAGTGTGAGTTTATGTAGACTTTTCTGAATATTTTTGCATTTTTTGCTTTATTTATTAGGATTTACTGATAACAATGGTCAGTTTGAAGCTGAGTTTTTCAGTGAAGAAACTAATTTTCTAAAAAATTCCATCTAGGATTAGGCAGCAAGGAAGATGCCCAGCTACAGCACTGCAAATGTTATTAGTATCCTGCTTATTCCTATTTTAGGGGCTTTATTGTCATGTTCAGTGGGGGAAGCTTTTGGAACTTGTGCCTTTATGAAGTTGAGGGATCATGTGCTGTAGTTGAATACAATATTTAAAACCATTGGGTCAATATTTATCCTCCCAGCCACCAAAAATAAATATCTGCTTTCTGCTGAGGTGCTCTTTCACAGCCCTTCAGCCTTTCTTGCAAACAGTGGAAAATATATATACACACACACACACACACATATATATAAATATATATGTATATACGTATTTATCTATATATACATATATGTATGTATATATACATATAATGGAGATTTGAGCCCCAGATACTGCCAGATTGCTTTATCACTTTATTAATATTTCCTTTCACATGAAAATGAGTCTGTAAAAACCAGAATTGTTTACAGTGTGCTGTGTGAGCACCAATAGCTGATACATGTCATAGACAACCAAAAGGAGGACTTTGCATAAATCATTGATATCAAGACATATTTCCAGAGAAAACCAAAGAATGTGTGTTATGCTTGTAAGTGGGCTCTTAGAATGAGGAAAAATCCATTTTTTTATCCACAGTTCTTCTCAAAATTTTTTTTTTTTTTTAATATAAGATCTTTCCCCCAGATAAATTCAGGGTATCGTACACACACAAACTAAGTTTTTCATAATGTTTTTAAGATACTTACTTAACTAACTGCTATCTCCAAAATACTCTTGTGTTGTAAAGTTCTCTCATTTACTGGTATTATCTACTTGAAGGGCAAAGAGATGTCCCTTCCCATCCTCCCAGGCATTAAAGGAAAAATACAAAAGATGGCTTGTAAACATAAGAATGTGTGTCTGGAGTATCAAATCCATTTTTCTGTCCCATGGCCACCACGTTATGTTCCGTTGCAGAATTCATAATCTGATCAGATTTTATTCTAAAACTATCTCAGTGCTCTGGGCAGGGATTTTGTCCTTCTACTTGGAAAGTCATTTCAGAGATTTTTACTCCAACGTTTAGAAACATGTTGTAATCCCCAAATCATCTGAATTTAAAACCTGTTTATAACCAGTTCTTCCTGGTTCACCTTTACACAGATCTATGCTTACCCAGCTGGTTTGGACACCACCATTCCTGAATTTTTGGATCTGTGTCCCTTTAAGCCACCATTTAGGTAGGCTGAGCAAGCAGAGGCTTTTAGTTTCCTCTCAGAAGCTCTCCAGTTCCCTGATCATTGTAATCGTCCTCCTTGCACCCTCTGCTCCAATTTGCATGCATCCTCCTTGGGCATGGGTAACTAGAATTGACGCTGTATTTCAGATAATGTCTCACCAGTGCTTTGTGTAGTAGCATTAATATTTTCCTCTCATTATTAGCACTATTACAGGTGATGAATCCCAGGATTGCATCTTTCTTTTCAGTTGCATTATATTATGGCACATATTTATCCTGTAATCAACTAGGAAACCCAGGTCTTTCTCTTCCTTTGTCATTCCCAACAGCTTCTAGCAGAAATTCTCATTATTAGTCCTTTAGTGCATGACCTTGCATTTTGTACTGTTCAATTTCATCCCATTTCTATTACTTCTGTCCCCAAGGTCATCCAATTCTTCCTGCACAATATTGCGATTTTCGTTTGTGTTGATGGTGCCTCCCAACTTTGTACAATCTGCAAATTTCATTTGAACACTCTTACTTTTTGTGCCAAGTTTATTAATGAAGCGTTAAATGAGATCAGTCCAAAGACTGATCTTTGAAGAACTCCCCTAATATTTTCCCTCCAGCCCCCTATTCCCCCCTTCAGCACATCACATCCTCCCTTTCCCGGTCACCAACCCAGACCTCAGAGCTCTGACTGAGTCTGAGCTGGGTAGTTCCCAAGTGGCACCTGCTGAAACACTTTAATGAAGACTGGATACCTTTTTAGAATTTTAATTTTAATTTTATTTTTTTAATCAGGGTAGCTGGGCACAGTCTAGCCCCAGGAAACCCATACAGTAAATGCCCTTTCCTCCTTTTGATCCTTTCCTCAAATTTGTTTCAAAATCTAGTAAGCTATAAAGGTCTGACTGACAGGTCTTCCCTAAACCCCCTTTATCTACTCTAAGAAAATGATACTACAAGGTGCAAGAAGTGGGTACAAAGGGTGTGGGTGCTGCTGTTCCCTCTCCATGTTACAGTGCAGCACTTCCCTGCTCTATTAACGACTGGATGTGGCTACTGGATGTGCAATTTCATGTGTTCATCCTCAGTTAGGGATCATGTTGCCACTCTTCAGAGATAATGAAAGGAAGGTGTTCATTTAGGCTTGTGAAAGTTTCTGCACTCTCAACCCATCCTTTCCCCCACAGCAATTTTCATTCCTTCTTCCTTTGTTCTCTTTCCATTCGCTTAAATCATGTTCTGATCAGTTCATTTCCTTTCCAAAATCCAACAAATTTCTCTGAAGTTCCCATTTCTCTCATCTCCCTTCCACAGCATCATTATGAACTACAAATTCCTGCTTGAATCCCAAAGTTTTGTAGCACAATCAAAAATCTGGCTGCTCCAGACCTGCCAGTGTGGAAGGAAACATCACACACACACATTTCATTAGGCTTTGCAGCAAGAATCACAAGTGACCAGACTTCCAGAAGGCTCACATGACATTTAATGAACCTTGATGTGTTCTCATGGTTCTCTGAACTCCTGTTTCCCTCTCCTTTCTGGCTCGTAGCTGCTTGGAGAGGTTTTAAGAACTCTCTTGTCACGTCCATGCAGATTTGTCTCTCTCCAGAGGAAGGTCATGCCATGGGAGTCAAACCCCCATTTTTTCACAAAAGCAGAGGCTACAAAAGGTTCCCCCTCGGTATTCAGGAAGAGCACTGAAATAGTGTCTGCTCATTTCCAAAAGGGGAGGCCAACAGCACACCAAAAATTAGAGATCCTCCCTCGTGGGAGAACATGGCAGGAACTTCTGAACCCAGAAACAACCCTCCTCCCTTCCACCCTGGTATCTAACAGTGCCCTTCACCTGGATAGATTTCAAGCTGTGTCAAATTTCCCTCTGTATTTTAGCTGGAGCATTTCTAGGTTGTGTGGAAGGGGTGTGTGGAGTTCAGCAGGCCGTGGCGCAGGTGAAGCAGCACAGTGAGCAGCATTCCCAGAACCTGCACTTGATAAGCAGCAGATGAGCACCTTGCTGGCCTGGCAGGATAGTTTAACAGGGTAGGTTGCATGAAAGTTTAATTTCACCTCTGGGAAGATGCATTTGTTTGATGGCAGCAGGCTCCGGTCTTCTGTGGTGTTGTGCACCAAACATCTGAGGTGCACCTTGGAAATTAGTTTCTCATCATTCTCACCTCAAAACCTGTGGAACTGCTGTGCAGGCAGAGAAGAGAGCCCAGTGCTTTCTTTTATGAGCTGGAGTCTCCTGCTCCTTATAGCATATGCTGTTTGTTAATTATTCCCTTTCTCTTGCACTGTCTCCTTCCTACCCTTGCTCATCCTCCCCTGTGTTTTACTTCTCTGATGGTTTGATCTCTTGCACTGCATCTCCTCAGCCCCAGCGTGCTTTTTTGCATGTTGATTTTGATTTTCTTTTGCTGTGTGGGATTATACATTTATAACAGTCCTTTACAGAGCCTGAAAAGGAGTCTGTTTTGCTAGTCAGAATGAGGAAAGCATCATCTCTAAATCATGATTCCCTTATGTTGATGATTGAGCAAGGGGGCGGAAGAGTTTTAAAGCTTTGCCCTCAAACTCTTTTTTTTCATGGCCTGAGTTGTTTTGTTCAGTATCAGAAAAACTTCACTCATCTCCTTTGCTGGTGCCACTCCTGCTGGCCTGTGGCACCACAAGGTGTGATGACATAGCAGCCCTGGAACTTGTCACCATGGCTTTTTTCTATTACCCCATGAGGGTACATTTTGAAATGACACCTTGGCCAGCAGAGCCCACACACCAGAGCAGTCTTGCTGAATTCCCTGGTGCAGTTGTGGGGATGGGCTCTGGGGAGCTCGGTCCAGGGAGGCTCCAGGTCCCATTCCAAGGCAAAAATCAAATCTGGTTTGCTTTAGCACCGTTGTATTATGCTGCAATGAATTCTGGGCTTCTTCTTTTTAAATTACCAGCACACCAGAAAGGATGGAGAGGGGCAAATTAATGAAAAAAAGAAGACAGAAAAATGTCTAAGGTACCAGTCAGTGGAGAAAAGGAGGGCTCTGCCATCAAAACCTTCCCAGTGAAAAGACCCAGCAGGATACAGTGACTAAATGTATTTGCCACAGCACTGAGGGTTAAAGAAAAGTTACTTTCATTCACCAGAAGTGGAAAGAGATAGCTGAAAAAGCTCTTCTCCTTTTTGTTCCCTTAGTTCTTGTCAACAAAGTGAAGTTCTGAATGGCATGGGGGAAAATCATCTGCCTGCATTTCCAGGCAAATGCAGCCAGTCCTGTTCCTGGACATGGGGGAATGATCACCCCCCTAAAGAGTGATTACAACCCCAGCAATAAAATGGTGACACTGTCAGTCCAGGGCTGTATTTTGATATTGTGTTTCCTGCATTTCATTTCCTGTGTGAAGCCCAAGGAGAATTTTTTTTTTTCTTTTTGAGCATCTGGGGGTTCAAAGACTGAAATTCTCAAGGTGCTTGAGGAAAGTAGGAAAGGAGAGCAATCTCCTGTTGCCATCAGAAGGCTGTGCTTCCTTTCTTTGTGCAGATTCAAGGTGATTTCTGGGCCTGAGTCCCATTCCCTTTCCATGGCAGGCAGTAAGAATCATGCTTCTGTTCTCTAAAATAATGGGGCAAGGGTCTCTAGCTGGCTCCAATTCTGGTTAATGGTTATCTGGAATTATCTAGCAAAATACAGTCTCAAGGAAAGAACTGTTCGAAGAACTGGAATGGTCCAGCAGCATCCCATCCTCATCCAAAGACCTTTATAAATGTTCCAGGGGCTCTCAGACCACAAACAACTGAATCTTGGTCCTTGGCCATGCTGAGATCTCTATTTCTTGCATTCCTGTGGAATATGGGGAGCATCTCACCAGCTAGGGAATTTTGCTGTAGGCCCTGGGGTGTTTTACCACTGCCAGAACCATCAGACCATTCGGGTGATTTGTGTTTGAAGCCCTCTGCTCCCCAAAACATCTCTTTTTGTATGCTTTGCATTGTAATGCTGCATGTGACACTCTGCATTGCACTTTCCCGTGTCTTATGCCAGAGAGCTCCTTCTCATCTTCTTTCATGGATGGGAGCAGAGTGGTTTAAATCAAAGCATTTGACTTTGAACCTCTCTTGAGCTGGCCTTCAGGCAAGTTCTTTCTGATCAAAGACAGAAGCATACCAGGGTCCAGGAATTAAGGCTGAATAATTGGTTCAGACTAAAATAAGAACTGTCCCAAGCCTCCACAGAAAAAGTTTTTATCAAGTTTAAAAAATGTTCAGGTAACTTTTTGGCCCTTGATATACTTCTGCATTTTCTAAAGGGGGTGCCACTACGGAGGCTGCTAATGCAGGATGAGACCATGAAATACCAGTCAAATTTGGAAGTCAAAGATGATCAGATTACTTGTGGAACAGGTAGAATTAGGGGTACTGACACAGAATGGCTTTTCATATAGAAGAAGATGGGAAGCTATCAGCACAGCACAATATAACTGAGGTGATTTTGAAAGATCCTGATTTCTTCTGCTGTGCAGAATCCTCCGTATCTCTGAAGAAATGTGTATTTCCACATATAGCACAGAACATATAGCTGTGGCTCTTCTGAAGATATCACAGACCCTTCAGACTGGGGGGAGAAAAACAAACCAACAACCAGGCAATCACAAGCAATTTACCAGACGGAGCAGGATGCCTGTAGCATCCCAAGCAGCCTGAGCCTGTCTGCCTCTGTTTAGGATAAATACTGAAACCGCACCTCCGTGAACTCTTCTGCCTCTGCCCATCAGTAATGTGTATATAAAAAGTCCATGCCTGGGGATCAGCTAACGGGATTATTCACAGACACAAAATGAGGCTGGCCCGATCCTGACGTCCTTTGCAGCCCTCCCTGCAGCCTGCTGAGAGGGGCAAAAGCAGGCTCAGGCTCCAGGTCCTCATAATTTCAGCAGCCTTTTGGGAATCTGCAAGGGGGGGTGGCAGTGGAAATAGGCTCCCATTTTTTGTTTTTGTTGTTTTTCATTTTTAACAGAGCAACTTTCAGTCCGAAAGGAATCCCTGGTGAAGTGGTGAGGCTTTTGTCTCTCGCTATAATGCCACTGGGCTTTGGATTGACCTGTGTGATACAGTGACACTGTGTGGTTTGAATTTTTACATACAGCTGCATAAAGCGATTCTCATGTAAATTTTGGAGGTAAATAAGCCTGCTGTTGGTCTGCTGCATGGACACATATGCTCAAACCATTAGGCTTGAAAGGAGATTAGAATTAACCCACCCGTCTCTCACTGGCTCGCTCTTTCCCTCCCCACCACACAGCTCTTACAAGAGCCTAAACACCTTGCTATTTTAACGAATGGCAGCAGAGTTTAAGGCTGACAGAAGAAGAAAATTGTTGTATGCCCTCCCTCCCCCTTCCCTGCAGCCATGGAGCCTCTGCTGGAAGCCGAGAGGATTTAGAGAAGGCCACGAGCTGATTCCCCTGGCACAGGCGGGCACGTCGGAGTCGATGCCCTTCCCTGGCTCCCCCAACCTCTGAATTGCACAGGGCTGAGCTGAACCCTTCTGTTCCCACTGCGGCAGCAGGAAGCCTTAGAGCCTGCCATATCAGGCCTTGTGCGTGTTTTCATTCTCCTCGGATAACTCCATTACCTCCTACTGGGTAAGGAAAGCTTTCGGAGCAGCTGAAAAGTCCTTTCCAGGCCCCTGGCGCCAGGGCATTCCCAAGTGTTTCTGCAGGGTTTGAACAGGCAGGGTGTCACCCAACAGCAGGCAGTGGCCACTGGCCACCATCCTGCCTGGAGCTGGAATCTAAATGGCTTCACCTCCCAGCTGAGGAAGGGTTTTACTGCAAGTTCTTTGAAGGGAAGAGCGGGACCAAGCGTGTGCACACACACACACACACACACATGTGCACAAAACTGCTGAGGGCATGAGCGGTCTGAGGGTACCCCAGCCCGGGGTTGTTTGTTTATGTGAACTTTAAATAATTCATTTTTGTCCCTATTGAGCTCATCACAGCGTGACCAAAATAAACGTGTCTCCTTGGCCTATTGTTTGGAGCTGAGGATTGTCGAGCGGGAGGGAAATATTACAGTGACTGAGGGAGATACACGCAGGAGTGTGACCTTTAACTGCGGTACCTATAACCAGTCTCATCAAATTAAAGCACTGTATATTTTCCTTAATAATCTCTGATTAGGCTCGGGGTATGAGCGGACACGAACGCCCGCCATTGCTATGCAGCGGGAGGCCTGCTAAGCACCCGCCGAGCGCTTGGGAATAAGTGAGCAAAATGCTTTAATTTGATAGGGTTAGAATCCTGCAGGCTCCGGGGTGAGAAGTCACCAACAGCTCCGCTCGCACTGAATATGCAGAAATAAAAAAGTAAATTGCTTACATCTGCTGCAGGCGGGAGGGAAAATGATCTGATTGGACAGGCCGAGGGCTCTCCATCTCTTTTGGGTTAGAGAGAGGGGCTTGGAGCATCAAAAGCTCGTAATTGGAGTAATTCTGAATTAATGGACATGCACACGCACAGGCGCGTGCACCATTTTGAAGCAGCTGGTCACAGGATGCACATGCTCAGGAATGTTTGGAGATTGCAAAAATGCTGCTAAAAACATTGTCCCTTATTCTTAATATTATTGACATTCGGATTTCATGACCCGTAAGAAGTGCAGTAAGTACAAAAAAAAAGCCCTGCCCACCTGCCTGATAGATCTGCTTGCCTCAGCCTAGATCTGTTTATTCACAATACAATTATTCTATCTCTCTCTCTGTCTCTCTATCTCTGTTGTCTATCTGCTCTTTCATGTCTGAGGGTCTTCGCTGTACGCAGAATCCCAGGCTTTAGCCTTGTCATCTGATACTGTATTTAATCTATGTATTTGATCAATAAGAATCAAAGACAAGGCTCAAGGTCTTTTTGGCACCAGGCATCCAGCTTTGTGCCGGGTGTCAGAGGTTGTCTACAGTGTCACCTTGATGGTGTCACACTAATTTGTACCCTACTTTGCTTGCCTCTCTGATCACAGCCTGCACTGCTTTGTGGGTTTGGGTTTGTTTTTTTTTTTCCTCTCTGTATCTCTTTTTTGAATGCTTGTTTTTATTAGTTTGGGAGGTGTGGGAGCTGAGAGGTGGGAGGCTGAAGACATTATCTTAGGGATTTAAGGAGTGCACTTCCTGACCCTCCTCCTCCCCTCCCTGCCCTCCCCCTGCGAGTCACTTACGCTCCAGAGTGAGGGTGTTACCTCCACCTGACAGGCACCGTGTCCCAAGGGGGGAGATGTTACTAAATCCAAAACGACCAAGGGAAGAAATCCTGCAAGGCAAACTTTCAGGAACGATTTCTCAGCTTGCTGCTGACAGGGAAAGGCAGGCACACCAAGGCCAGAGTCCAGGCTTCAGCCCACTTCTGTGTAAATCCATACAGTAGGTACATCTCTAAATTTCACTGGTATTTTTCTTGGAGACAGGGTTCTTTGGATCTCGCACTGATGCACAAACTTGAACAATTTGTTCTTTTATGGCTGCCTAAGGCTGTACTGCATCATTTCAATGGCCTTTTGTCTTGTGACAAGTATTGCAATGCCTATAATGTACTAAACATTCTAAAAATCCATGTAATTAATGCTCCAACATATCTAATATAGAACTATTATCTTGAGGACAGATAAATGCAGTTTATTATTTTTTTTCCCTTTGCCTACACCTCTTCATTCTCTTTTCTGTGCCATTATTTAACACAGAAAATAATAGCACAGTAAATGTATTATTTAAGTCTCTCATTTAGAATTGTGTGCATGTGTGAAGGCACTGCACAAAATGAGGCTGTGTTTAGACCCATATCCTTAGCTGTAGACTCCAGGCTCCACCATGATTTCCTGAGGTGCCTTGGAAAGTCAGCCAAGATTTTCACAAATGGGTGACTGACACTAAGCATCCATTTCTGAGTTTTGCTTTCAGAGGCACCAACCACGCACAACGGCTGCAGGAATCCATGGGGACTGGAATGTTTCAGTATCTTGCTCCTGCAGCCACTGCACTTGGCTTTTCTGCTCTTAAGAATTCATATTTCAATATTATTTAGTGAATCAGTGGAAACATTAGGACGTAAGAACAGCAGAAGGGCCACCTACCCTGGAATCCTGTCCCTAAATAACAGCTGGGGTGGATGTTTGAGGACAAAGTACCTGAGAGAGAGAGAGCAAACGATAATAGGAAAAATTCTATTTGTGCTTTTTTAAAACCACAGGCTCTGGGAAGAGGACAGGCTCAGTGCAGAGTTTGCTGTTTTGATTAAGCTGCATGTTGTGATTAAGACATATTTTGAAGTTTGAGGTTGTCTAGAGGAAGGGACACCCTGGCTGGATCCCACACAGCCTTTGGACAACACTGCTTTCTTTATGTCTGAGCTGGCTGTCAGCCACCAGAGGAAGAGAACGGGGTGGATGTCACAGGTTTTTCTCCAGAAGCTCCTCTGGGGAAGCTGGTTATTCCCTGGATAAGGTGCCACCTCCCTCAAACCGCTCGGCTCCGCTCCCTGCCGAGGGGAAGCCTCTTTTGTCTGCCAGCCATGCCTGCCACAGTCTATTGGAAGGTATTTGTCAACAATTATATGTCTATTAAGGACAAGTCAATCAGGCCATGTGCAAATAGCCAGACCTCTGGGGTCTGCCTATTGATAGGGAGCTGTCAATAGCCAATCCAGGCTTTTTTCAACCAAACGAGAAATTAAGCACTCACCAAAATCATTGCTCCTCTGAGTCCCTCCAGCCCATTTTTATTCTCAGAGTGTTGATCCCTCGTTTTATTTTTTTATTTTTTTTCCTGGGCTAATATTTATTTGGAATAAACAAAAGAGACTAGGTGGCATTTGTTAAAGCACTGCTTTAACTGTAAGAGGAACATCTTCTCATTGTAATTAAGGATATTACCAAATGGTTGTGCTTGTAGGTGGCTGCGGTTAATCCCAATGACAGAGAAACTATAAGGGAATTAATAACAGAAACTTTAAATTAGCCCAACTGTAATTAATACCTACAGTACATAAATATCCACTCTTTCACCAACACAAATTTCAGTCATATTTACCTTTATTAGTCTGTGGAAGACAGTAATACTATGCAATATTTTCATGCATATTCAATTTGTAAACTCAACAGTTGATTTTGTAATTTATATTGCAAATTACTCTGCTGTTTCCCACACGTGAGCAGGAGAGAGAGAGGGAGAGAGAGCAGACAGTGTGTGGGAAGCTTTAAACAAAAGCCTCTAGCAAAAGCCATGACATCAAAAAGATGCTCCACAGGGCCATCTCCTTTGAACCAGCAGAACTCCGGTATCACAGAATTCACTGGTGTTACACAACAAACGGCAGCGTTAAATAACTCTGCACAGAGACCTGAAATGACCAAAAATATTGAAAGCAGATGTAGTATGCAAAGCAGAAACGATATCTGATCTGTGCTCTTTAGGTACATCACAGCTGGCTTTGTTAGTAATTACCCAAACAAACATTCTGTCCATCAGGGCTTTATTTCTTTTCATTTTTACCCTTCAGACAGGACAAATTCTGAGAGCCGAGCATTTTTTCCCTGGTGTTCAAGCACCAAATTAATAATTACTAACCTAATGTATTAAAAGTCAGCATTTACCCAACAACATCCTTCAAACACCTATTTTGGAACTAAGGTGCAGTATTTCTGCCCTGAAAGAATGGTAAAATGCAAAGAGACATTCTTTGCAGAATATTCCCCAACCACTGGAGGATTGCTAGGTATGGAGATAGATGATTTTTTTTGGTCAAAAACTTTCTCATACTTTTAATTAAATCTATACCAGGGGAGAGATTTCAAACTGACTTTTATTGCTGCTTTTATCGCAACCTTATTTTAGGTACTTGTTTCATGTTAAAAAAAAAATTAAAAATCACCTTTTCAGTTTCCTATTTCAAACCCAAAAAATACTTACAAAAAAATCAGCCTGATTGCAGCTCCTTTTTTAATTCTCCACCCTCCTCCCAGACATGGACTCTTTAGAAAACAGCTTTGGTTCTTCTTTAATCTGATTTTAGCAGGTGCAGCAGGTGGATAAAAGCTTTTCAGCAGACGCTTTGGGAAAGTGACCATTAAAGGCAGGCGACTCATTTCACTGTAAATACAAGCTTTTTTTTTTTTTTTTTTTTTGCTAAGGAGCCCTAAAAAAGAAATTCTAACATGTCAGTACACAGGCTTAGCACCCATGCTTCTCTGAGCTGTGTCAGCTTTCACATGTAAAATCAGCTTTCAAAAGATCATTTATGTAATAATTTAACTTCACAGGAGAGCAATCTTTAGCATTAAAAAGCCCTTTTACCTCCCTGAACTCAGAAGGGTAATGGCTTCATAACTGCAGCAGTTCCTAAATTCACAAATTTTAAGAGCACAAGACCAAGTCATCTGACACTGTCCACAACAGAGACCAAAAACCTACTAGCCCTTTCTGCCAGCTCCCACTGAAAGCAAAGCACATTGGTTTAGAAATTTTTTTTTTTTTTAATATATATGTCCATTCCATCAGCATTTGATGTTTGTCTGGTTGATGAACTTCCTTAAAACATCCAGACAGAAGCTGTTGAAGGGCTTTTCCTTTTCAGATTTTATTGAGGAAAGGGAAAGGGCAAATTTTATATTCAAAGGGCTTAAAGTGCCTGCTAAAGGTCTGCCTTTAAATTCCCTAAAATTTAGGGAATTTAGCGAGAAGGGAGATGGCTGTTCTGCTCTGTTTCATATTTACACAGTGCAAAGAGCATGACTCTCCAAACTGTGAGATGGGCTGTAATTCCTCACTCAAAGGGGTGAGAAAAGGACAGAGTAATTCCTATTGAATTTTGGAGTATGGGGTTTTTTTTGCTTTTGGTCAGCTTTAGCCAATTTACTCCCTCTGAAATAATTTTCTCGCTATACCTTCTAAAATTGCAATTTTTGCTCTTTTTTTTTGTTTGTTTTTTTGGTTTTTTTGTTTTGTTTTTTTACGCTTCACGAACAAGTTGTGCTCTTAATATTCGTTAAGAAAAAATAATGCAGGAAAAAGCTTGGTGGGCAGGGATCTAACTCAAGGCTGGATGGAGGAAGCTCATTACTGACACAGGGACTCCAGTGTCCCTGTGCTGCTCCGAGCACTTGCAAAATTCAGGATTACCTGAGGAAAGAGTTTAAGCATCTGACAGGGAATAGCATAGCGTGTAATAACAAAGATTCGGCCACTGTGTGCGTATTTTCCGCCTCTTTGACGTGAGAAAGAATGCAATTTTAATAGGCAGGAAGAGATTATTTGGGGACGATTTCTTAAGAGAAAATGGCAAAGAAAAATAAATGGTGTATGCGAAATATACACAGCATGGGCAGCCCAGGCTGGGTAGTTTAACAGTGTGGGTTTTTTTCTGCGAAGCCGGTATTTGCACAAGGTGGTTTTTATTTAAAATACCTGCTTGAAACAGAACAGGGGGAACAAATCAACAAACAAAGGACAACCCTGCTGCAAGGCACAGAATTCCCTCTGTTCCTCAGGGATGTGAGGCAGCGAGAAGCGAAGGGGCTGCGTGTTCACCTCCAGCATTTCCCTCTGCACCGCCTGGAGACACAGACTCGGCCAGAAAGAGGTCCCAAAAGGGTAACAAGTTCTTGCTCTGATTTGAAACTCTCCACGGGCAGCTGTGTTTTGATGAGCTGGAGAGATTCTTCCCCACTCAAAAAGAACTGCTCCCCTCTGCCCTGAAGTTGCGGCGCGCTCGGTTGCGTGTCCCGCGTGTCGCAGCTCTGCTTGGCGAGGACACCCCGCACAAAAATCACCCAGCCATGAAGTTTGTCCTGCTCCAAAAACCCGGCTCAGGGAGCCCAGGTTTGCTACAGATGCAAAACCTTAATGTGTGTGTGAGAAAGTGGATGTAAAATCACCGTTTATAAAGAAAAAAAACCCAAACCAGAGAAATACAACAGCAGGATTTTACGACAGAGGACATCCAGAAAACAACCACAGTCAGAGTTTTCTCTACGAGTCAGGGACGATGCTTTAGTGTGCCCTTACTCAAATCATCTACAGACAAACATGGAAAATGTGATATATTTGCATACAGTGCAGCGCCAGTACACTGAGAGTGAGCTCCATGTGCTGGAATACAGCTCGGAGCCTGCTAAGGAATTTTTCTCATTTCACAAATTGTTAGGACTCAGGGGTTTGCTAAAAATATTCTTTTGAAGCTTGTCTAGTCCTTGGCAAGTGTTCCAATTTATCCTCTCTTTAATGGTGTGAAACTGGGTTTTGTTAGGGCTGGGTACATGATCTCTGCTGCCTGGTGCTCAAAGGAAGCAGGGAAAAGCCTCTGATGAAGATACGTAAGAAGGGAAGAAAGAAGCAGCTTCTGATCTGGTTATTTCGTGATCAAAATTGCTTGAAATGAACTTTGATCCAGCCGCTATTCTGAAGAATTATAGCTAACAAATAAACAAACCCAGCAGAAAAAGAAAAAAAAAGAAAAAAGAAAAAAAAAAGTCCTTAGTGCTTTTATTCCCTTCTTGGTTTCCACAGGTACCTTGTCATCAGCTACAGACTGATTTTAGGGAAAACTTCCCGAGAGCTGGCCCAGGCCTGTCCGTTGTAGGTTCCTTGCAGGAGGGACCAAGCCTGGCTGGTACCACACGGAGCACCTGGAGCGTAACAAGGGCTAAGTAATAATAATAACTGTCCACTAACCACATCAATGTTTTAAGTATCTCACATAAGTGGATAACTTGATTTGTAAATAAACTACATTTCGGGAATATTTCATAAACATCCTGTGCTAAGTTGGTGCCTGGGGTAATATAGATTTTCATCCATATTCATCTCCGCGCAGGAATTCCCGGGAGTTGCTGGGGAGGGGCGGGATTGCAGCAGCTCAAGCTTTCAGGGTAATTTCTTATTCTCTTTATTTATTTATTATTATTTTTTTCCTTTGCNTCGCGACTGTCGCCGATGTCGCCCGCCCGCACCAGGCTCCCGTTGGTTTTGTCGCTGCCCCGGCGGACGCTCGGCCTTAGGGCGGCTCTCAGCCGCTAAACGCGAGGTCAGCCCGGTTGGGAACGCGCCCTGCGGATGGTGGGAACCGGCTCGGGAGCGAGGGGATCCCCGATCCCGCGGGGTGGGTGCTGCACCCGGAGCTGCGCAGGAGCCCGGGGGAGATGAGGTGTAGATCTGAACGTGGATTTTGTAACCGTGACCAGGAAACGTTTTTTATCTCAATGGATTTGCTGCTGGACCATCCCATCAGTGTAACTCGTTTGATTTCGGGTCTGCTGTGGACTGGGGTGATGGCGCAATTAGAAATTTAAATTATTTTTTTTCTTTAATTACGTAGCTTGTCATTGTGGCGAGCAATGCTTTGGCTGTTGGGTTTGTTTTAGAGCATCCAGTTGTCCAGGGTCACCATCCTTGACACTCAGCAATCACCGTGGCACGAAGCTGTGCCGAGTAGCTGCCCTGTTGTCCCCAGCTGTTCACTCTGGCAACAGCTGGAAATCTCCAGGCAGTCCCTCACACGTGGAGGGATCCTGAAATCAATTCATCACCCAAAGCAGGCAGAGCCCCTGGCCCGGTGAGCACGAACCACCTGGCTGGCTCTCTGTGTGCTTTCTCTTTGTAGCTGCAGGGAGCCAGATCTGAAGTGTCTGTGCCTGGAAACTCCTGGCTAAAGCAGCGATCCACGGCCCTGCTTCTGATTTAATGTGACACCGAGGCTGGGAAACAATATTATCCCGGTGTTTTCCTGCAGCAGTGAAACCACGATGGGCTGCGGTTGGTGTTAAGGTACCCCTGCTGAAAGCGTGGTGTGGCTCACTCAAAGAGGCCCTCCTGCAAAGAGTGATGTTAAGGTATTTTTCTCCTGAGTATGGTTGGTCTGCATCTCTGTTTTCAGATGTAACAAAAGCTGCTCTGGGTTGCTGGAGCTTTCAGTGTTGTGATCTGCACTTTAGGAGTTCACATTAGGGGAGAAAATGTTCCAGAGATTTGGTTATTGTTTGGTTACCCTGCCTCTCTGGACTTTCACGTGTCTTTCTGTATAGATTTTCCCTGTGTTTCTGCTGTGTCCTTAATATAGAGAGAGCTATTTTAAATATTTTCAGATTCTAAAGGGAATATCTGGTACTATGTGCTCATAAAAAAAGAGCAAATTGTCTTCAGGGGATAGAAAATACAACCCAATGGACATATTTTGCTTTTTTCATGGAAAAGTACTTTTTAATATATTAATTACATTTGGGATGGATAGGACAACAGCATGGGCTTCTGGGAGGAAAGAATTGCAATCTTTGGGGTTTTAAACTGAAAGGGGTGAGGGACTGGGGCTGGCAGATTTCTGCCACGGTGCTGCAATTCCCTAGCTAAAAATTGATAGGGAAATATCTGCCCTAATTCTGTTGGAAATAAAGCAGTTCTGGGGCTGTCCAGGGGCCATGTGGGCATTGGAGACCAGCAGGGGATTCTGGGGAGAAAACTGAATGTAAGCTTGTTGGTTTTTCTTGCACTGGGACCTGCAGACCCTGGGCTGTGGCTTTCTCTTCCTCTGGGAGCAGGAATCATCTGGAATTATTCCTGTTGGAGTAACTCGAGCTGGCCAGAGGTGAGGCTTTGAGTCTCTCCAGAGAGGAGGTGGAAGCTGTGTGTTGTTTGGAGGTGGCTGGTGGCCCTCAGAGGGCTCTGGCTGGGCTCCACATCTGCCTGGTTGTGAACCTTCCTCACCCCACAGGGGCAGAATTCTTTTTTGATTAATGCTTTGGGTTGGGGTTTATCCTAAAGGTGAGAAAAATATAAGACTACCTCTTGTAGTGGCCCTTTCAGTCTTGGTTGCAGGACTACATTTTGGAACTCTGCCCTATCCAATGTTCAGGTGAGATGCACAGACCCCTACAAGAGAAAGCAGAGCTGAGTGAGGATTGAAGTCCTTCCAGTTCCATCAGACTTTTGCCTGGCTAAGGGTGTAGGCATTTGGCTCCAAATTAATTCAGTTTAGTTTTTGCCCAGAGAATGCTGCAAACTCCCCAGAAAGATAGATTTAATTTTTTTTCCTCGCTAACACAATCACAAAATAATACAAACTTCTCCCCACAAAGTGTTGATTGTTCTATAATGGAATCGTAAGTAATTTTGTAGTCGCTTTGGGGAAAAAGCAAAAACTGTTCTTAGCACCTGCTGTATGATATCACAAAGCTACAGCTCATAATGATTCTAATATGTGAAGGCAGTTGCATAATATCATCATATTACAGTTTGTATAAGGAAAAAAAAAAACCACGGACAAGAGATTGCCAGCAGAAACTCTTCCCAAATGCTATTTTTTTCCTCATTGCTGTTCCTCTGTCTCAAAATATCTTTGCATTTTCCTTGTCAGAGTCTGTAGGTTTCATTGGTGGAAATAACAGCCAGCAAATAATGAAGAGGGAGGGAAAAAAAAATCACCATGTTTAAAAAAAAAAAAAATGCATTTTTCTATAGAAGCTAATGTTCCATAAAGAGATGCAAAAGGAAGAGAAAAAGATACTAGATAGCACAGCTGCATTGAATTGCAAGACAGCTGGAATTTTTCAATGTAACCAGATTTTAGATGAGTTTTCTTTTCATTTCTCTATAATAAGATCTTTGTAAACCACAGTCCTAAACAAAATCTTGGTGGTGGTGGTGATGAAAATAGGGAAGAGCTGTGCTGCTTGTGCTGTGTGTGTGACAGTCAAAATACGAGGCCAGATCCTTCGGAGCTATAAATCCGTGTCAGCAGAGCCAGGCAGCTTCCATTGGCTCCAGAGCTGCCTTGCTGCAGGCCCTGGGGCTAAGGATTGCAGCATCCAAAGGGATATTGCCTAGTGGCCAGGATGCCCTCGATGCCCTCAGCTGAACGGGTGAGAACGAAAGAAATTTCAGGCAGAGCCTCTAATAAGACTTAGAGCTGATTCAGAGTTTGCCCTGCAAAATCCTGGGCAGCACGAACCAAAGCAGCTCCTCCAGCCTTGGAAGAAATCCAAGATGCCTCTGCCTCACGTCCAGACTCTCAGTCTGACCTCTCTGAGCGATAAATAGCGAGTTCACATTTCACCCTGATCCTTCCTGAACCTGCCCCCTTGCAGAGGGCTCGGCGTAGGAGAGGTCAGGGCCCTCGTGGGCATGCAAAGGTGTGATAAAAGGAGAGAAGTTCTTGTGCTCTCTCTCTCCCTCGCTCCCTCCCTCATTACATTCACTCGGGTCAGAGTAGTCTGACTCCTCAGCAGACAGAAGAGCAAGAGGAATTTCCAAGCAATAGTTCCTGTTCTGCCACCTGCCTGCCATGTGCTCTTTAGCAACTTACCTCATCTCTGCTGGTCTGCTGGTCTGTAAAACACGGGGCAAACGCTGCCTTACAGGAGAATAATACAGATTCTCAACCTCATTGAGAAGCCAGAGTGTTCAAATGTTTTGGATACCTTAATACTCGCAACTTGCCAGAAATAAAACCCCAGGAGGGTTTTCAATGCACCTCAGCAGGGCAGAAAGCACTTCTTGTCTGTCTGCAGTTGGAAAGTAGTCTCTTGACATTCTGTGCTACATCCTAACAACATCTTCCTTTGAGCTAGAAATCAGTGCTGTTTTCATTTTTCTGTTGTGGTTGCTTTAAATTCCTAAACTGGATCAGAACCAATGCTTTTTTCTTTGTGGCAGCAGGGGGGTGATTAGTTAATGCCGAGCTCGGATGCCAAATCATGAGTTCCAACTTATTCCTATCAGTGGTCATCCATCAGCAAACTTGGGGGAGTGAGGCAGAAATATAAGCACACTGACAATTTGCCAGAATGATTTAAGACCTGGCATTTAAGAGTTCCTGTTGTAGTTGTTCTTTTTCCTAGGAAAGTAATTTGCTCCCATCTTGAAGACACTCACTACTTTAAGACTTAAACAATCTTCATCTGGGAAAGGAACTCAGCAGCAGGAGCAGGGGGGCCTTATCCAAGGGTAAGGTTGCACAAGGGCAGACAAACCTCCTGACTTCTGCGTCATCAGCAAACATAGATGTGCCTGTAGGAATGCTGCACTATTGGCTTTGCCTCTCACAGGGGAGGAGAAGGCAAAAAGCAATATGCATTATTGATCAGAATGTGCAGGTGAATGAAGATAGACAAGGATAGGTCACAACTTTATTAACTCCGTGTAGGCAGCGCTTGCTCAGATCCAGGGCTGAGTGATGCTGTCTGGGTATCCTGGATCACAAAGAATATCTGTGATCCCCAGATCCACCCACTCCTCCCAATCCTTCACCATCAGTTGCAGATGTGGTACCAAGACTTCCTTGTGCCATAGGCACAGATTCCAGGAGCAGTATCCAAGGCTGCCTGTGTTGTGGGAGCTAATCTCTCCATCCTGAGCTGTAAAACAAGAGCCATGACTGAGCTGCAGTGCTGGGACAGGAGATGCACACTTGTCCCTCATGAGCACAGGGATGGATCAGCTGCCAGCTCTCACCCTTCCCACACACAGAAAAGCAGCAGAACCTGCTGTAACTTGCACTGTCCCGTTACCATCTCTGCCTGCTGGCTTTACTCATGTGCTAATCATCCCCTCTGTGCTCTCCTGTGACAGTCACTCACCATAGTAACCAGAAAGTCAAGAAGCACAAAAGCTGCAGAAAAAGCTGGACCAAGGTGGAGCAAGTGCTGTTTAGGCAGAGTGCACTTTGCTGCAGTGAAGTCATGAAAACCATCTCAGCACAGCTCTAGAATGGCAGAATAACCAAGCCTCTGAATCCTCTTGACAGGATTTAATTGCCTCTGAATAGATTGCAGCTTTCTGGGATTCATTTGCTCCTCACTATGAATCACTGGAACATTTTCATGGTCACAAATGTTCACAGCAAAACTGTTCAGGGAAGTATGTGACGGGCAGGAATCCAAGTGGGTTGTTTTGGTTTTCATTCTGGTTAGATCCACTGATCACACATTGCAAAAGGTTTTTCTTCTCTGTTGCAAGATGTTTCCCTCTCTCACATTAGTCTGACTTTGTGACATTATCTTTATGACATTAGTGTGTGCTTTCTCAAAGGTTTTATATTCAGATTGGTGCCACCAGGACCGACCTTGGAGATTTGCACAGAAAACCAAACATGGATACATGGTTAGAGTACAATCGTACTTAGAAGAGGTAAGTTTACATCTTAGACTAAAATTTAAATGTATTTACATGTATGTGTAAATGCACATGTCTTTGTGCATGACCAGCACCTTTTGGACCTCAAGTACATGAAGACTGGCCTGTTTTCCAGAGTTATTTGTTCCAGTATATAATTTTTATGGAATATTTCATGGTTAGGTGGACAATGGGAGTCAATTTTTGAGTGAGAATGCATATGAGATGGCATGTGATTTACCACGAATTTACTCCTGCATTTGCTCAGGATTTTGTAGAGCTGGTTTTTTGAGTGTTCTCACTGTTAACTATGTTCAACACAGTAGATGTAGAAAGCAAATTAAAAAAAAAAGAATGGGAATGCTCTCATGGAAACTGTTAGGCTGTGTCTGCTCAGCTCTTCTCAGCATTCAGGATCTGAAAATTGCTGCTAAATTTTGAGTAGATTTGATATGGCATCATTGCTACCAAATAAATTTAGAGCACAGCATCCCAAAAATACATAAATTGAAGTACTAGATTTAGAGCCTATATTTTCACAACTTGTCTGGATGTAGGAAAAATACATTGTCTGTTTGGATGGAAGGTAAAGGAGAATATATAGAGAAGGACCACAGCCTGGCCATGCCTGATGTAGCCCACTGCTCTGAATCCAAAGAGCTTTGATAATAACTTTGTAAAAAAGAGAGATCTGTGCTTTGGTGAAGATTTTTCTTCCCAAGCCAGCCAGTAGTAACCTTGTCCTAGAAAACGTGAAGATGTGCCACTGCTATAAAGATCCATTCTTCCTTTTTGATGCATTTCTAAGTGAGGGAAGTGCTACTCAAATGCCCTTGAAAATCTTTAAGAACAGCTCTTGGAACTTTTTTTTTTTTCTTACTTCATTCTTTCTTTCATTCCCTATCCATCCATATGATTCCATCTGTTGGTCCAAAAGGCTCAATATGACAGTGACAACAGACCAAGTTTCTTTCAAAATTTCTCCTTTAATTTGAGCCATTTTTTTTTTTCCTAGGAAAGTAACAAACCCAAGAAATCTATATTCCAAGCCCATTTGAAAGGGTAATAGAACTAATAGGGAAACGGTTTGTATTTATTTTTAAAACAACCCCCCGAGTATCACATGTTGTCAAAGCTAAGTGAAACATTGCAAGTGTCAAGTTTATGTCTGTACCCTGCCGTGATGCCTGAGCAGGTTTCAAGGTCTCAGCCTGCCAAAGACTGACACACACACTTAACTTTCTGCACTGGAATCTTTCCCTGACTTTAATGCGAGCATCTCTGCGGGATCAAGGCTGGGATTCGTGCAGATACATCAGCTGTCTCTCGTGCATCTCTCTTATGTCAGCCAATTCTGCTTCTCTTGTGGTGATTTTTATTAATTGGTAACTAGGGGAGCACAGCAAGAGTCTGTCCATAAAGAATATAGGAAAGAATGGGTGATGGAAGTGATGGAAGAGCAAAGCAAGAGAAAGGACAGATTTCATCTTGAGGTGGAGACTGAATCCATTTTCCTTAGAGTCAGTGACAGGACAGTTCCACCAACACTCTTCTCTGGACAAAGCTGACTTGCTTCTCATTATGAGCCAACAAATTCCTGCTACACATCACTTCTCTTCCTGTACCTGTCCCCTGTCTCCTGATAGTCACATCACCTCTCACAAAAACACACAAACAAATACAAAACACATCACAAAGCAAAAGCTCTTCCCCTGCAAAAGGTTTATCCCAGGATGTATCAGTGTCAGCTCCAGAGCAGAAATTTACAGCCAGTTAGAGGTGCTATCAGCATGCCAGGACTAAAAAGGGACCAAATGAGCCACGGTGTGAGGGAGAAGATGTCAGCCCAGACACAGCACACCATATTCCTGGGATAAAGAAACAATGCAGAAACCAGCAGTGGGTAACAGATGAGGTATTAGGCCTAGTGGGGAGAAGACAAGAGCTTAAATCAAAAAGACATCCTGATGAGACTGGATGTAAGCTGAGCACACAAGCCTCCAACGAGGGATATGAGAGGTGGTTAGACAAAACACTGCAGGAATTCATCCATAGTGAGCAGTGCAGGAGTTGGAGCAACAGGACGGGAGAGGTGGATGCAAAGGGACTTTTCAGCACTGTCAAGGAAGTTGGCCAAACACTCCCTCCCAGAGGCAGTGTCATCAGGGCAGCATATGGCAAAAGAGAAAAAAAAAAAAAAACACCCCAAGGAAAGAAGGAAATTAATGGAAAAAAAGAGACAGGAATATTTTAAGAATCTTAGCTTTTGCTAAGTTCCAGAAGGAGTCTGTGGACAATCTGGGATTTCAAGACTAATCTTTGGAATTGGTGCAGGCCATAAGCTCATCTCCCACATTCATATTTTTTGCAATTTCTTCCGATGGTGTAATGTGAAAAGATTTTTATATTTAAAATATTTAATATATTTATCCTATTAACATGATGCAAAATAGTCAATAATTTACATATATTTACATCTAATGTTCATTTATAGGCAGACAAATATAAATTTACCAGTGTGTGTGCATATGGCTGTAACATATGATTAATACACTGTCAGCATAATCTAACAGCTCAGAACCATCAGTTGTGCAAATAGTCCTTTCTAGCCATGTTTCCTACTGCTATTTAACCTTTCTCCTTCCCTTCCTCCCCCCTTTTACAGTCTGTCTCACCCACCCTCTCTTCAGTAGCCTGCCTTAAAATAGCAGGCAAGGTCTGTGCAATGGTGACTCTTTTTATACTTATTTCACAATGCCTAAAACATTAGGGAGCCTCTTCTCAGAGGCTTTTGGTTATGAGAGGAGTAGAAATTAACAAAAAATATTCCTTTCTCCCAGAAATCTTAGTACGCAACTAAAACCTCCTGAGTAATGCTCTTGATGCACTGTCCAGCCTTAGGTAATAAATAGCTTAATGCCCCATTCTTGGCACACCAAAAGTCATTTTTTGATCTAGGGCTCTGTCACGTCTTCCTCCTGTGTGCCATGTCCTGGTCACACAGCCCCTGCAATGCCAGGGCAGATTTTGCCATCACAAGTGGCTCGAGCAGGAAGGCCACATGGGAGCCTGGCCACAGAGGAGCAGCAGCTACCCCAAACAACTCCCCAGCTCTCTTAGGTCAAAAGAAGTTAAGCTGTCCAAGCCCAGCCCCAACTATCCTTCACAGGGGTTCTGTTTTCAATAATCTTTCCCAAGCATGGAAGATTTGTTTGTTCCTTGAGCAGGGATGTCCAGCACACACATGAATAATGGCTGTATCATCGCAGCGCTGACTTGAGTTTCATGATACAATATATTTTTCATGCTTTATGGCCCAATCCTGAAATTTTTATTTGATGTGGGTGATTCTTCATCCTCAAAACAGTCCTGTTGTCTTCACAAGACTCTTTGGACTCCCCATGAAAGTGAAGTTTATGGTCTCACTCATGTTTCTCCTTTATGGCCCAAAGCACCGGGCTGACCTTCCAGAAGGTTCTGTGCTGTTGGGAGCAGAGCAGTTGTTTTCCCTCTGCTTTTCTCTCAGGGTACCTGCTTCTCTCCCAGAAGCTCTCTGAAGCACACAAGGCAACGCTTCTGGAATGCACTAAACACTTCCAGACTGCCTCTGTCAGGGACAGACACCTGTCTTATTTCACACGTCCTGCTTCCTGAAACCCCTGCTTGGATTTACACCCTGGGAAATTGCTGAATTTGTGGAGGCTTAATTTCCCTGCCTTTTGGAGGCCTATCCCTGTGTTTTGTCCAGTGCATGGGAACTTAAGTACTACAGTAGTGTTTCTGGCAGCCACTGTGTTGTTGGTGGCCAGGTAACAAACCCACCACCAGCAAATTCCCAGAGCATGCCTTGGTTCATTCCTGTGTAGAAATTCCTTGTACATCACCATGCTGAGAGCCAGGACCTCTCTGGATCTGGCCCCTCTGTCTAAGGAATTAAAATATCAAACTAAGAGTTTGTAAGCAACTTTCAGAGATTTGCCAGCTTTCCATCCTCTCACTTTGCTTCATATCTCCATTTCTTGGCACTCTCAGTAAGGCTTTGTCTTTTCAATCCATAGAAAGTTCTGTTTCAGTAACATGTCAAATGATTGGACTTCTTTCCTTCTTTCCTTCTTTCCTTCTTTCCTTCTTTCCTTCTTTCCTTCTTTCCTTCTTCTTTCCTTCTTTTCTTCTTCTTTCCTTCTTTCCTTCTTTCCTTCTTTCCTCCTTTCCTCCTTTCCTCCTTTCCTTTCCTTTTTTCCTCAAAAAGCAATCCTGACCTGTATTTTAAAAATCATGAATATTTCAAGCTTTTAGCAGAAAATTTTGATGAAAATAAGGTGTGTTTTTTGGGTTTTTTTGGGTTTTTTTGGTTTTTTTTTTTCTGTGAAACACACTTCACTAAACTTCCCTTTATTTGAAAAATCAGGTTTCCATCAAAAATGTTTCCATCAGAGAGTTTTTCTCCCGGGCTTTTATTCAGTGTGCAGTGCTGCTAGCAGTTACTGAGGTGCAACATCTGTTGACTTCAGTCAAAGTTGCACCCCAGTAATTGAAAGCAGAATTGGGTCTGTTCTTTGTAAGGTGTGTTGAATGGACAAAATCCTGCATTGACTGAAGTGTTAGTCTTAGCAGTAAGTGATCCTCTAATTTAATCCTCCGCTCTATTCACGTCTCAGATATGAAATGTTTAATAAACTGCAGCTCAGTGGTAAGAGTGAGTTACCCATCAGCACATTTCCCAGCCAAAAAATTGTAGAATAAACTACTCTCAATAGTAGGTTTATGTTACCATTTACATTACTGGGTAAAACCTAAATTGGAGTTTTTATGTATTATGTGTTACTTATATAATGCACTATATAAGGAGGTTTATTTTCTCAGCTTCCTCAGATTTCAGGTTGGATGTTACTTGATTGTACATGTTCGTGGTAAATTTTGAGTGCAATTCTTTTAGTTTATATACTGTGTGTATCCATGCAATTGGATTTTGCATCCAGTCTGTAGTTTCCTGGGATATGAAAAAGAATCTCCCTAGACCTATAATTTTGGGGAGTAAGGGGGAGAGATCTGGTACAGCTTCATTTAGATCCCAGATATATTTTATCATTCCCTGACCCAAACTTGCCTTTTATATGTATTGTACCACACAGAACAAGCCATACTTTTACATTTGCATGTTGTTCCACAGCAGAATGGGGGGAAATATATATATCTTATACAGATGAGGACTTTTAAAAATATGTGTATATACTTGTATTATTTATAATATTTAATATTTAATGATTTATTGGAATATAAATTACTCTGTTTTTTTGCTAATGACTTTCTCTTTTCTTGAGGTTCTTTTAGTCTTAAATAGTTTTGTGCTTGGCACAGAAATTTGTACATCAACAGAGTTGCAGCTCCTACTCTAACTTTTTGCTACTAAGAAACTCCATATTTAAAATGTTCATCTTACTTAAAAAATAAGTTTTATAAATGTATTTCCTCTGAGAAATACACAGAAATGAAGTTGCTAGGTCACCTGCACTATATTTGCAGCCAGCAACTGATATACCAAGTGTTTGCAAGTGAAGAAAACCCACTGAAATACTTTTTCAGCATAATTCATTAAAGTTTGAATAAAATGAAAAAAAATTTATATACCCATTTCTTAGGAATTAAATATTCCTTATCCTTGTTTTTTTGAAAATGCTGGCATGAATAGAAAAGTTCTCAAAGATTTGAAAATTTATTGAATGCTTCTGTTTAAACATAACTACTTTAGTTGGAAGTTACAAAGTTCTCATGCCTGTTAGAAACATTTAAATAAAAGCAAAGTTGTGGTCTCATTACACACCAAAAATATTTATGTGCAATCTTTAAGCCAAATTAGTGGTGTTGTTGAGTAGAATTAAGTTTTATAAGCATCTGAAACATGAAGCCTTTGTATTTTACACTTAGATTTTTGCCAACAGCAGTTTTGTGCTAGTCCAATGAGAGACCTCACTCACGACTAATGACATTTGAAATGAAGCAAACAAAATATTTTCTAATTAATTATAAATTTTAATCACCATCTGTAATAGCGTAGATGTTCACAGGTGTTTTTAAAAGTCTTGACTTGTTTTAAATCAGTGATGAAAAATCAGTGATGGATCTTTGCTTTAAATTCTTCCATCTAGATAATGAGTTATTTCTATGAGCAGTTGATTTCCAAAATCTCTATAACACAATTCTTCTGGACCCCAGTGTCTTAGCCCAAGAATTGTTTGGTCTTCTGAATTCTTGCATCACTAGGCAAACACACAAGTCTAATAAGCAGAATTCATGTTGTGGTGTTAAACTCAGATAAAAAACAATGTAGGTAGTACAATAGTATGGAACGATTCGCTGAATCATTTAAAGCTGATTAAATTGTGTTGATCAATCATTCTAAGTAACTGAGGAGGAACAAAACTGAGCATTGTGAGGAATGAGGATGGGGCATGATTTTTTCAGCAAGAAAAGCTTTCCTGGCTTAGCATGAAAATATAATGTGTTAACAGAGTCTTAAAATCAATATACCATGAATTAGCAGTCAGCAGAGAACAGCCAGATGACAGGGGGAATATGATTCATTTCTTAGAATGACTAAGATCTCAGGCAGCTCGTTGAGCAGAATATTTGGAGATTGTGAATAGAGTTTAAAGAAATTCCTTTAATTTGATCTGGAAGTGTGTTTATGACAGACATAAAGCACTTGAATTCTACTGAGGATTTCCTCTTGTGCTGCAGTCATCCTGACTCTGCTCTTTACAGATGTTCTTTAAGTACTGACTGCTGAGCCAGGCAAGCCAGTCCTCTTACACCTTAATGCATGGAAATGAAGTTTCCAGTTCTAGATGAGTAATTAGATAATCCTGCACTGACGGTGTAATGGTAATGAAGTGAAGAGGAAAGGATCCCTCAATAATCAGCTCCTTTTCAGGCATTCAAAAGAAAATGCATTTTGATGTTTTTCAAAAGACACTCAGCTGCCTTATTCCACCTCTTTCCTTTCCTTCATTTCAGCTTAAAAATTACAGTTTTTTCATTAGACAAACAACATCCATAGGTGCTCTGGATGCAAACGAATGTGGATTGCCTTAATATGGGAAGTGACAGCCCCTGGCATTTGTCTGAATATTAATGCTGAATCAGATGGAGAAATCATTATGGCTGATGGTTTTGGTTATTAAGTTTAAAATGTCAGAAGCCTGAGTTTAAGTTTTCATGACAGCAACAACTGTTTTGTAATTTTTTTAATGCTTAAGTTTCAATTTAAATTCAAATTTCCACTTCTTTTTTTGTCTTATCTTTTGGGCTTTTGGTATCCAGGAACTTTTATTTTTGGTGGATTGGGAGAAATCTGAAATCTAGTTTGCACTGGGAGAAAACTCCTGCTATCTGTAGTGGCAGCACCTTTGCTTTTTGTGCTATTTCCCTCTCTCTTTGTCTTGTGAGATCATCTAGGACAGCACTTTCAGAGAGGCTCATGGCCAGGTTTTTGAGTAGTCCCAGCCTGGGCCAGATTTCCAGAGCTGCATCCTGATGTTCCCACTGTTGTGTTTACAGACAGACGTTCAACAAAGCCCTCAAGCTGTTGAGTTTTTTTGAAAACCTGGCCACATATTTCTGTGTTGGCTTTGGATATAAAGACTGGGCACTGATGCTCTGTGCTTGAGCTCTTCTGCTGTTTCTGACCTCAGAGGACATGTCTGGATGTTCTGGTGGTGGTTCTTGAGGACTGGAAGCTGGCAGAGAGGTCTGAAAGTCTCATCTGGTATGGAAGCAGGTCATGGAAGACACTAAAAGACTTGGTCCTCCTCCAGTGAAAGGTGTGTTTGTGTTTCTCACAAAGTTCTAACACAACCAGGCCAGACACAGGCTCTGTTAAACTCTGGATCCAAAGGGCCTCTCCCTTTTTTCCAAGGAACATATTTCTCTTCTTTATCAAAATGCCACCTCTAGTGACCTCCTGGGTCTGCAAGTTCTGTAGAAAACCTCACTGAACCCTTCAGCAAAACAGGTGTGAATGTCAGATTTAAAGAGAGGAATGAACTCAGGCTCAGAGGGAAACATTCCTGATGGAGCAGAGGAGAAGGAACAACTCCTTTTGCAGAGTCTTGGGAGATGCTCATGCCAGGCAAGAGAAGAAAGAATCAATCTGCTGAGAATGGGAGGCCAATTCTGCTTTCTGTCAGAGATTAATAGCTCAGTAACCTCGGTGGGAAGCCTGACAGGTACAACCACAACAGCAGGAAACTCCAGCACAGGCACTGTGCTTTTGAGCTTTAGTCTCTCATCCCTCAGCCTTCCCATGCCGAGTCTCCTGCCTTACAAACCAGAGTTGCTGTGCTTGGAGTGAGATCCAGCACTGGATCCAGCCCCAGCCACTCCCACAACAACACTTCTCCAGCCCCACAGCTTTTGCTGGGAGTGGTAGCAGGTCCTCAGACTGTAAATCCTCCAAGGCAGAATGCCAGCCATGCTTTTGGGTAACAGAAGCACCAAAGTGACTCAGAAGCTGGAGTCCCCAGCAATTCTGACTGCTGTGCAGTCTCTAAATTGCTTTGACTTTCAGAAAGACTGGGACTATTCAAATGTTTATGCCCTTAAAAAGAACTTTCCCACTGGTGTTTAACAAATATAGTATATTCCCACTTTGGGATGTTAGAGTAAGTTAACATCCCAGTTCCCTTGAGTAAGGCAGAGGAGAACTGAAGACCCATCCCTTGCCCACATCTTTTATTTTGGCAGAAAATGTGGGACTTCCTTGTTCAGATGCCTGTTTCCTATTTTAATTTTGTTTTACTCCTCACCCTTCTAACACTTCTAATTTGGTTGGGGAGGAGAGGAGAATGGCTTTTTCTTTCCCACTTATTGTGGTAGAAAGTGGGGGATGGAGACCAGCTTTCTTGGACTCTTATATTCAAAATAGCTATAAATAATTAGTTACAGGGACCTAGCTTCCCCCTCCTTTTAAGGCCTAATTTAAGGTCTTTATCAAAATGATTTAAAATGCCTTTCTCAGTGGGAAACTATATTTCAGAGCTTTTATTTATTAGACTTCTCAAAAAGTGTGTTTTTAATGCACATCCTGACTTTCTGCCAAAACTCTCCACTGTAACATTGGGATTGGAGCAACCCTTTGTATAGGGAGTTATATTTATTGGATTTTTACATATTGATACAAAGCAATTCATCTAAATAAATCATACACAGAATTGGCACATAAATCTCCCAGTCTTCACTACTTGCAGTACTATATTACTGTCCTGACAGCCTTCCCTCAAATACAAAAAAAACTTTCCTCTTGGTGTACTTTTTTCTAGCCCTCTTAAAGTGTCAATGATTTTCTGGGCTGCACAGCTTGGTTGTTGTTGTTGCTGTGAGCTGTAAAGTTTGGGTTGTGGATTTTGTTTTATGATGTAGGGACAAGACAACATCACAGCATTTTAAAGGAGGGCAAAGCCTCAAACTCTACAAGATGTGTGAGGGTCATAATGTAGTAAGCAAAGGCAGATTTCATGGTAGATGGTTGAATATCTAAATATTTTAGCATTATGAGCCTGTTAAGGCACTGAGAGGAGATTTCTTTCTGCTGGTTTAAAAAGTACAATGTCTCTTGTGCTGGATGGCTGCTTCTAGAAGTTTCAGGACTCTCTGAGAGTGTGTGTTTGTAGGTTCGACTCCTCCATTCTGGGACACCCTCTGCCCCCTCCCAAATTGTTTCCTGCTTTCTGAACAGAAGATGCATATGAAAATGAATTTTTTATTAATTATTTTAAGCAAATATAAAATCATAAGCCAGGTCTTGGATGGGTACAATTCAGTGTAGCCCTCTGGCAGTTCACACCAGTGGAAGCTGGCTGAGTTTTGAATCCCTGCCATTACAAATCCCAGGGATGTGACAACCTTCTCAAAAAACCTCAAGTTCAGTCTTTCCCAGTGAAGGGTTAAGAGCTGTGGCTTTCCAAAGGGATTTTGTAGTACTGGGCCCATTACTCCAGAAGGCTCTGGTCTTTCTGAAGAAAGGGCTCTGACATCCAGGCAGTGCTCTTGAAAGTTCAGAGTTTGGAAAGTCAGAGCTCTGTAAAAAATCACTACAATAAAAGGTAGAACAGATTCTAGCAAGCGTTCAATCACCCAGCATGGTGCCACTTAGAGGCAGAAGACCTTAAAACAGGCAGCAAGATGCCTGCAGAAGAAGCCTCTGTGCCAGCTCTGGCTCTCTGTGGCTGTCGTTCCACTCCGTGCCTGTCATTCCACGCCTTTCATCCGAGGTAAGTTCGGCAGAGGGGCTGGGGACAGGTTGGGTGAGCTCAGCCTGGGCACTGCAGATGTGTAAGGGCCACAGCCTTCTTTTTATTCAGTAGAAGAAAACAGAAGGAATACAGTTGCAAGCTAAGAGAATTTTCCTGATTGAAAAACAAATATCTTATTTGAGGATGCTTCATGCAGAAATAAGGAAACGGGCACAAAGGCACCTGCAGGAGGCCATCAGTGACACTGCTGTCAGCATTGTCACCTCTGACTGGTGTCCCACTGTGGCCATCTCCAGGATCTGTCACTGAAAGCATGTCTGGAGAAGAAAATAGAGAAACCCTCCTCTCTCAAAAATCATTCTTAAAATGTTCCTATGGGAAAAGGGGATACTCCAGCCCTGCCCACTGTCATAGTGTCTCATGTGGGATCAGCAATCCATGGATTCATGGGTAACTCTGTCAGGCCTTCCTCTGGCCCACTCTGTTTGTAAAAGGGGGAAATAATTAGAGATTTCAGCCAGAGACAGGGTTAAATTGGATATTAGGAACAAATTCTTCCCTGTGAGGGTGGTGAGGCCCTGGCACAGGGTGCCCAGAGAAGCTGTGGCTGCTCCATCCCTGGAAGTGTCCAAGGCCAGGTTGGATGAGGCTTGGAGCAGCCTGGGATAGTGGAAGGTGTCCATGCCCATGGCAGGGGGTTGGAAATACATGATCTTTAAGGCTCCTTCCAACCCTAACCATTCTGATTCTTTGACCACTAGTAATTTTAATGAATGATAGTTCTATCACTTTCTGTATTATATTCAAGCATTTTGTTTACAACCTACCCTAAAAAATCAGAAAATGGCAGATTTTTTTAAAAATGCAGACTTGCCTCAGAAGAACAAATTTGTTTGGATGGTAAACAAAAATTCTGCATTTATTTCCTTTTTATTTTTTTTCCTTGAAATCTGTGTGCACATCATAAAATATTCCTGTGTACTTTCAAGAATAATTGAAGCATATGTACCCAAAATGTAATACTTTCCATAATGGCTTCAGATTAAATTATCCATTATATGGGACTAACACATAAAAGCCTTCCTCTACATCAAGTGATAGATCAAAGGGAAGCACGATGGCTTGTCCACATGCACAAACCACACCTCTCAGATTCTGAGAACAAGGATATGCAGTCTGCATTTTAACTACATCTCCATGACATGAAACACTATTCCTGCGTCTCCTACTGCGGGAGAGGCAGGTAGTCCTGGCTACAAAGATTTCCTTTTACACTTCTCCCCTCTTTTTTTTTTTTTTTTTTT
>WEIU01019323.1:362898-380832 GCA_013389925.1 Aegithalos caudatus
AAAAAAAAAAAAAAAAAAAAAGACAAGTGGATAAAAGTGATACAAGCATCTGTAACAAGCTAATTGGACCCTTGTGGGCAAAACAGCAGATACAAAATTAAAACAAACAAAACATCTTACTGTACAACTGTACTTCCAGGACCGCTATCACAAAGGGACCCATCTAGGTTTTTATTTTAGTTTTGTTTTGTTTAAAAGGACCTAATTATGGCCAGAGCTGGAGTATCACAAACCTGTTTTCATCTATAAAGAAAGGATATTTTGCCTCTGAACCTGAGAAATTGTTAGAAGTTGGTAATTAGTATGACTTGTTAATAGAGTTTGGCTGTGATTAAGCTGTGATTGAGTGTGAGTTTGGTTCTTGTCAATGAGAATGCCTGTAAGGTTGAGAGATGTTTAATGAGACACCTGTTGTCAGCAGCACCCGGTGGGCTTTGCTGTGCCTGATTGGAATTTGTACCACGGAGCAGGAGCACTGAAACACAGCAGCAGCAGGCACAGCCCAGCTGGAACATCACTAGCAACAGCAAAGGATCCAAGAGAAATGGGATCCCCTGCACTGGAAAGCTCCAGGGATGCTCCATGTCCCACAGGTGAGAGTGCTTGGGGTGATCCATCATCCAAACCATGCAATGACAGCTGACTTGGGCATTGCAACACTCTGACATCTTTATCCAGTCCCTAGGCAATGATGGCCTGTGCTGCTGTGTGATGGTGGGTCTGTGGGAGATGGCAAGAGGGGGGATGTAGCTGAGCAGGTTTAAACCTCTCTACCCTCCAAAATGTCCAGCCCTTGGGTAGCTGGCAATAATGTGACATTGATGGAAAAAAGTTCAGCCCAGCCCAGCCTTCCCCTCGATCATACTTCCCCTTGGGCACTTTCCCCAAGGGAAAACGTCCCACTGAGTGACTTAGTACCTGTTGGGATTTGAAAGAGAAAGTTTCATTCATTGATGATATTTTTGTCTCAAAAATCAGCATCATTTTTCACATGACTCCATGTAACCATTCCCCACACCAAAACCTGGGCCCGATGACAAATTTGTGTACTTGGGACTACACAGATAAAACATTATTTCCCCCTGGATGTCTATTAAACATTTTCAAGTGGCTGCTACTTAAAACCTACCTGGATTTAACATGCAAAAAGCCAAAGAAGCTGGAAGCAATCAGGCTGGCCACTGTCGCAGCCTTTTTATGTGAAATGCTTGAGCCGGGAGCAGGAGCAGAAGCATTTCGGCTGATGGGATGTGCCTCGGGAAGGAGCCGCTGGCTTTGTGATGGATCGGAGCAGCCACTGGATGGCATTGCTCTACACGAATGGACCTGCGAGCACAAGCGCTCAGCACGGGCTGCCGTGCCAAGGAGATTAATTCAGCCCCGAGAGGCTCAGGCCACCGTGACCTTACCAATTCTTTAAATAACATCCAGAGTTGTCCCGGCTGCCTGGCTGGGAGCTCTGGGCACAGAGTTTGGTCGGAGCGAACAAAGCCGACATCCCGAAGCAAACCTATTTCTAGGCTGAGTGCATTTGTCTTTCATTTTACGTGGAGATCAAATGTTCAGCCAGCTTTTGATGGGTTTCCTTCTCATGAGATGGGAAAAGGAATGGTTTGTAATTTCTGGCCGTATCAAGCCATGGCAGGGCAGGCGCACCCGGCCTGAGCCAAGCCCCGGTGCTGCGGACGTGCTGGCCAGACAGCTCAGCTCCCCAGGGCTCACAGGGTGGCAGGCAGCTAAGGCTGTTGAGCTGAGCAAGTTATTTGTGTGTAGCAAAAGGAAAAACCACAGAAAAAGCAAAAGCAATCGTTGTCTGGCATGTTCTGCTTTGCTGGGGGCTCCAGAGCACCATCCCGGGTTATTATCCCAGGAGTGGTGCCACTCCATGAGACAGCAGCCTCTCAGCACGTGTTAATACAACTTTGCTTTCTGCTACATCACCTATTGATAAGGAATCAGCAGGTGGCCAAATAACCTGATGTTCATATTGTGTGTTTCTTTCATTACTGACGCTCTGTGTTGGCCTTGTTCTGTCAGTGACTACAGGTGGCCAAGCCAACCTGAGAATGTCACTGGCCAAGTTCATGACCAAAAGAAATCTGCTGATGGCTTTGGAGGTGCAGCAGGATATTTGGAACTGCAGCCCCACAGAAGGTGTATATGAAAGGGATTACACTATTTGTGAGGATCAGCTGACCATCACAGCCAGCACGTGTATCTTCAGTTAGGACAGGACACCATCAGGTGAGTGCTTGTACATGGGCTGGTAAGTACAGCTGTTCTGGGCACAGACTTCCTATTGGTACTGCCCCAGCTTTAACCAGTCTAATAAATTTAATTATCATATTCAATTATATAATTCCAGTTACACTGGGATTAAAATTAGGTCATCAGTTCAAGTCCTGCAAAAGCCCCTTCACTCCTTTTTCTCAGTTCTATACTCAAACCCCTGCACCCAGTTGCCTTCTTAATACTGGAGAGGTATGATGAAAAAGTTGCAGTATAAAGTAAATGCTACATTTGTTTTATGACCTCATTTGTCTCCTTTTTCTGGACTGACCTCCCAATCCAAACAGCAAGAGAACTGTATCCACCTTGATGTGCTCAGCAGTCCACTGGTAAATGCTTTCTGCTGTCAGAAATGATCAGGCTTGGTGAGAAATTAAGTTATATGAGTGGGGGGCTGCTCAGGTCCTTCTTCTGGTGGCCACAGCTCTCTTACAGTGATTGCCTGTTTCTTGTCTCCTATTTGGAACCACTGCTTGAGGTCTCTTGTGTCACACATGGGAAGACCTCTACAAAGTGACACCACTGATCTCAGTGGTTTTGATCCCTTTCCATTGACTTTAGAGGAAATGGCAATTTCTTCCCAACTTCAGCACTTCAGGGCTGTGTTTGAAACAAATCTGAATATTTCATCTATTTAATAGTCAGGAGTGTAAAGACTAAAAGAAGAGTGTTTCCTATCACTCCTACACTGCATGTCAGTCTGTGTTTGGAAAAGATCCCCTTGGACCCAGAATACATGGGATGGCAGAATCCCAGCTAGGGTACCCACTGCTGTTGCTGGCTGTTTTAAGGGAAGATCTGTTTTAAGGCAATCACCTCAACACACAAATTTACCCTGGAGCTTTCCAGGATCAGGGCAACTCTCCAGATTTCCAAAAAGTCAAGGTGACCTTGGAAACCGCAGAGCAGCCCAGAACACTGGCGGGCAGAGGGGATTCAGAAAAAAAAAAAAAAATCCTAGACTAATTCCAACCCATTACAAAACTATCAGATAAACGGAACTGTATCTGCTGAAGTGTCTCGTTCTGTTTGGTGGCACAATGTAACAGGGGATCTGTCACTGTCAGCGCTGCTCTTGTCTCGCTGAAAGCTGTGGTGCCTTTCACAGCCACGACATAAAAATTCAAGCCAGCTGTCCCACCTGCCGGAGCAGCTTCTATTCCGGGCTCCCATGTGCTGCAGGTATTGTGCTTATTGATTAGCTGGGGCTTATTGTCCCTTGACATTGTTAGGGAATATTCTCCTGGTTATAATCACTAGAAGTGATACAGGCAGAACGTTCCAAGCCAGGAGGGGCTGTGCCAGGCTGTGGCTGTGTCTCTTGGTTAGAATGGGGTGGGATTGGTACAAAATAAAAATAAGCTTAAAAAAAAAAAAAAAAAAGGATTGTTTTGAGAAGTCACCCAAGTCAGAAAAGACTGGGGGGCCTCCGTGACTCTGGCTGTCAATAAGGTGTTAGGTAGGGGAAGATTAACACCCTTTAGCAATGACACAGCTGTTCTATTGAAGGTGATAACATGCAATCAGGGGAGGGAAGAGTCTAGCACAGAATAATGAACAGAGATCAGCAAAAAGGAAGGTTTTAGCCCAAAATGCTGAAAAAAGCCTCTTAAAGATGATTATTTTAGTGGGTATAAATAAGTACAAAAAGACCTAGAGCCTCACTTTAGGCCTGCTCAAATATTTACCCCTCTTTCTAAAATCAGTCTGGCTCCTAGGAAGAAGAAAAATAGTGATAATGTAGAGAATAAAGTCTCTTATCTGTGTTGGCAGTGAGCGTGCAGATAAACACAAAAATCCTTACCCTAAAGACAGCATGTAGCACTGAATCTCTTCCTCTGAAAGCACAGCAAATTGTGATAAGAGTAGGGTTGGGAAGACAATAGATTTAATAGTGAAAAGAACCTAGTATTTTGTCCACTCTTGTCTTCCTTGGAAAGGAATCAGAACAATGAATTTCTCCCTCTACTGCTAATGGCTAAAGGTAGAAATTAGTGTTTTGATACACCCTCAGCTTTGCTGCTCACCTGAGCTTGTCCACTGCATCAGGAACCCCCAGGTCAGTAGATTTTCCCAGGAAAACATCAGGATGCTTAATGCAGAGTTAGTGGAGATAATGCCAGTCAAGGGTCCAGTTCCAGCAACTGTGAGGCCATGGTAACCTCTCTGCTCCCCCTGTGGAGGAACAGCAATTCTTCAGCCACATGGGTCTGTTCCATGATTAGATTTTGGCTGGATTGGGGAAGATGGGGGGTCTAGCTCAGAGATGGAGGAGGAAAATGGATCACCCCTTTAAAGTGCAGCTGGGGTTTAAGCTGCTCATGAACCATACTGTGAAGAACAGCCTTCAGAGGCAGTGTTGGGGATCTCAGCTAACACAGGTATGTAGAGAAAATCCAAATTTCATGGCTCTCACTGAGAGAGGGAACATTTTCATTGACCTCTACCAAATCCTTCAGAGCCCTGAATTCCTGCTGGGTAGGAACTGAGCACTGCATGTCTATTCCCTCCAGGACCCACTGGTCCTTTCCCACCTCACTCTCCACTCCCCATCTCATCGATTACACACAAGCCACCTGAAAAGTGACAACTCTCAGCCCCCCAGCCCCAGAGGTGGAAGGTCCTGTTCCCCCCTGTTGGACACAGGCCAGCCACCCACCTTGGGAAGCATCCACGTCCCTCCCACTCCAAACTGCCCCACAGCCATCCCACACAAGCTGCTTCAAGGAATGAAGTGAGACAGGCCGTGCCACGGGCTCGCAGGGATGTGACAAGAGCTACATCTGTTCTCTCTCCTCGGCGCTCAGGAGCTGTGACATTGCTGTCGGTGCAGCCTGAGACAGAACAGGCAGGAGCTCCAGGGAAGAGGAGAGGGTCTGGATGGAAACAATAACAACCACAGGGACACCACCAGCATCAGCAGGAGCAAAAATGTTGCTTTACCACTTGTGAGTGCAGCAGAGCATATGGCCAGTCTGGGACTGTTGTCAGCAGCCCAGAATGGGGTAGCTCTGTTCTGGCAAACTCCATTTTTTGTCTTTATGACCAAAGAATAGTTGCATGTTGGAAGCTCTGTAGTTGCTAGGGGAAGAGCCATTAATATGCTGGTGACTGAGAAGTCAGCCAAAGGAAGTGCTGAGATAAAATTACTTTTTCCCACTTCTGTTTCACCCTGAGTGTGTCATTCAGTGTGTTTTCTCTGCTCAGAGTACCTCACACACACTGTGCTCTGCTAATTTCTTTGTCCTTTCTGATTTTATTTTTCACCTTTCCTAACCATGATTCCAAAGAATAATACTAATCTGACAGACTAGAAAGACTTCTTACATCATAAATCCCTACTTACTGGCAGAGTAAAGCTGCAGACTGTTTCTTTCCCATTAAAAAAAAAAACCTTTTCTCTAATAGCCTGAAAATTAAGAACAGAAAATAAAATATTAGTGATGGTGATGGTGTTAAATCAACACATAAGACTGGGAATACATCCATAGGAGGGTGATCCTACAGAATTTGGTGATGGGGCTCAAGGGTGCTACCTGGTTCCCAGCACACAAGAAGTTAATGTGCTTCTCCCTGCCCCACTCCTGGAGCAAATGTGCATGATCTCATTCCAGAATAGCAATAGTTTTTTCCCCTTTGTAGTTTTACTGTGCTGGGGCAAGCAGTGCCTTCCCAGGTAAGGCTCTTCCTTCCCACACTTGAACTCTGTTTCTCCCTACAGATCAGTGCAGCCCACAGATTTTGTCTGCACAAGGTGACAAGTCCAATTCTGGAAACATTTATTCCAAACCAGAAACAAAGTATTCTTATTCTAAAACAAATACATCTGTAAATCTCCTGATTTTATAAAACTGTTCACAGAGTGATGGAGAGAATAAAAGGTGAGCATCCCTTAAGCCTCCCTCCCTTCAGCTCAGTCCCATCATAAATAACAGTGGAACTGAACTATAAGCAAAAGATGACTTTTTTTTACAAAGCTTTCAGTTTTAAAGCAACTGTTCCCAGTTCTCTCCAGTAATTCCCTAGACACGTCCCCTTTCCCCTGCTACACAGGAGTGTGGCTCTTGAATGAAGTCAGCTCTGCTTTGCCTCTTGTTTGCTCTAATCCACACCACTTACAGACACTTTCAAAACTGCAAAACAATACAAAGCTGCACTTTGTGTGATCATGCAATACCCTGCAAACACAACTATTCATTAAAAAAAACAGACCAGGCACTACAACTGCCAGCTCCCGACTCTGCTGTGACACAGACACATTTCTCTTTCCACCAGAGGATTTTTTTTTTTTTTTTTTTGCCATGAGACGCCGAACAAGAGTCATGAGCAGTTCCTCTGATCAAAAGAAATCTCTGTGAGAGTCTGTGGCAGCTTCACCCCATCCCTTCATGGCAGCCACTGCTCATTTCACTGAACACTCACTCTGCTCTACACTCAGCTCTTGAGAAAGTCAGAGCAGATTCGGCACAGTGCAGTAATACATTGAGAACAAATGTGGTGTTTCTATCAGTGGAAAAGGAATTTTAACTATTCCTGGGCCACAGAAAGCTCGTATGCAATGCTAGGATCTGTTAATACTTTGCTTATACCATCAGAATGGATGTAGCTGGCCTTGTTTTGGTGCTGATCAGTGGTGTAAATAAAAATGTTGTTAATTTATAAAATGCCTAGCCTTTATTTAACAGGTCAATTAAAGTCTTAAAAAATTATAATCATTACAATAACCAGTATGTCATAAGCTGTTTGGAAACCTTCTCAATCTTAGAGCTCATTTTCTCTACAAATCTTGTGACTTGATTTAATCACAGGGCCAGGGTAGGATTGCAGATGCAGAGCTGGATCCCCTGTATCTGCTCCCTGGCACTATCAGCATCTCCAAACACAGCAAGTGACCTCAGCCTGCTCCACATGCAAATACTGTGTAATAAATAATGAGCCACATAATTATAGTTTGAGTATTGAATCAGCCTGTAAATCTAGAAGTGTAGGAGGTGAGTTTTGTGAGGACAGAAACAGCATTTTCTGAATGTACTGGGGATAATTTCAGTCAAACCATGAACAAGAGTGCTTTGGGCAGAAAGATCTACAGAAAAATGCATCTCTGTTCTGCATGAGACCAGGCTGTTTTTTCCATTGGCTTCCACACTAATTTGGAGCAAAACCACATTGACCTTTTCCATTAAAGAAAACAAAAGCATGTCTCCAAGGCAGTGGGAACCATGAAATCAGGAGCTGGAATATGACACTGTGGCTTCTTTTTAGAAAGCCAAAGAGCAGCTAGGAACCTCAAAACCCCAGAAGAGCCAGGAATCCTGGCCCACCATCCTTACAGCTTGCTGACTTCCATTGTAGAGATGTGGAAGGAAAAAGCCCTGATGGGTGTTCCTTATTGTTGTAAGTGCCCAGCTGACCCTCACCAAAGCCATAAGTCTTGTAACACCAACTGTCCACTTCAGCCTTTCCTCTGCAGGAAATAAAGAGGCAGCTTGGGACCCAGTGCTCCCAACTTCTGGCTTCTCACTGGCTTGGCAGATGCACAGCAAAGGAAGCAGGAGCCAAGGAGACCAGTGGCTCCCAGAACCTCCCCAGGCAGCTGTGATAAAATCAGCTAATTGGTAGGGAAAAGCAGATTCTCTTGTAACTTGGACAGCATCTGATCCATCAGTTTTCTTTAATGGAAAACTGTCCCTTGAGGGATTTGCATTGGCTCCAGTCACTAGTGTCATGAAAACCACAGGGGTAACCATGAGCTTTATGTCATGTTTGGGAAAATACTCCATCTCCGTGACTTTCACAAGAAAAGAAATAAATCATTATTCAAATTTCACACATGGCGAAACTGAGGCACCAGGAGGTGCAGTACCCTGAGCAGCATTTACAAATTCACTGGTCCAGCTGGGGCTGGTTGTCAGCTCTGCTCACCTCTGCTCTTTTAGCAGAGGCTCCCACGTCATCACTGCACACAGGCAGTCACGGTGGCAAAAGATCATGGATTCATCTTTCTCACCTCTTGAATTTGCAGCATCACCGCTCAAATATGGCTTCATATTGAAATATTCTGAACTTTTTATTTAAATGGAAGGGTGCTTTTCAAGGTGAGGGAAGAGTGAGGCTGACTCTTTGTCTGGAAAAGGGTATAATTGTCTCAAGAAAATAGCCCTCATTGATTCAAATGGAATAATTGGGACGTCGTTAATAGCTATTAGTTTGGTGATGAGAAGGCCTTATTTAGCTAGGCTAAAGGATTAAAGAGGAAACAATTTGAATTCTGTCTCTCACAGCACATCCCCTCCAAAACCTCCTCCACAACTCGACCGCTGCCCGGCTGACTTTAAACTGCCAACGCTGACAAAAAGGGGATGTTGCATCTTTTACAAACAGCCTTTTGTTTGCTGCTCTGACACCTGCGGAAAGCAAAATTGTTATTTTCTTGCTGCTTGTTGCTAGTTTGATGCCCGCTCTGGGGCCCTACATCAGAGACACTGCTCAGAACAGGTTGCAGGGGTCCCTTTCCGTGCTGTCTGCCGATGGTGCTGCCTGAAGGAAAACCATGGAAACGGAGTTTGACAGGCTCGTGGGGACCCACGGCTGCCAGAGCCGCTGTCTTTGAGCGCCTGATGAAGACATCACAGAGCAAACACAACATTAAAGCACCGCCGGCTGCTTTGCATCACTTAGAATGCAAATCTCTTTGTTCTGCTCGGCCTCTGCGTTTGGTAGCCAAGGAATCTGTGCCATCGTCGAACACGGATTTGACGACCTTTTTTCCTTCCCTGCACGCTGCCCCCCCCCAAAAAAAAAAAAAAAAAAAAAAATCCTTTCTTGAGGTTGGGATGCTGGTGTGGGGATGTGTGTGAAATGGCGCTTTTTTTTGCATTTCCTGGGATTTCTATGCACAAATTAAATGCCTATATTGCAGACAAGAGCGGGCTGGGTTGCTTTGTTGCTCCCTGTGTATTATTTGGTTTGGATTCGTTTACATGGCCACTTGCAGGGGTAAATTTTATGTCATTTTTATGTCACGGATTAAAAGGCAAAAGTGATCCTTTATTTGAGCAGCATGTCCCTTCCAACCCCTTCAAGCCACACAGATGAAAACACACGAGGAAAACCCCAAATCCTCCCACCTCCAGAATTCCAGTTTTATGACTTTTAATGCTAAATTTGAGGAGCTGTGTGGTTATTAAATCTCCCTTCCCTTTGCAAACACCCTCTGTTTTAGCTGCAATTTCTGACTGCTTTGGTCAAGGTCAAAATTTCTACACCATCTTTGCCTTGGTGCTCAGATGTGCCATTCCAGCAGCTCCTGACAAGCTGTGCTGAACATGGGGCAGCCAGGAAGCTTTTCATGTTGATCAGAGAAACCCTGGTGAACATCTGCAGAAGGACAGAGCTGGTGGGGGACAGCAAATAAACTGATCACCCTCTCAGAAGCGATAATTTCTCATTTTGTGCTCCCTGTGCTGCCTAATTCACCCATTACTCACATACATATATATACATATATATATATGTATATAAGCACTATATATAAATCCACCTCAACCAAGACCCAGTAAGACTTCAGTGGGTATTTGGGTTAAGATCACTCTCAAAGGCTTTCCTACAAATACAGCTGGAGGCCTTATCTGGGTAGCTTCTCAGTAAGTTTTGGGAAGCTGGCCCCAGAAAGGAGCTCATGAATGGTCCCTGCCCAGGCAGGAGGACTTGGCATCTTCATGCCCATACCCTGGGGTTACTCCAAAATGAAGATACTGCTTCTGACCCAGATCTCTTCCTAATAAAGCTGGTGGCCATTGGGAATTATCCATAGAAAGGCCACAGTTTTGGCACCCTGATTTTTAGTGGGCTTCGTTCTACAACTGGGAAGAGAGGATGGACACAAGGATAAAGACATTTCCAAGTCATGGCAAAGTCCTTTTTCTTTCCTTTCCTGCCACTGCCACAGTGGATATTGGTCTATGTCATCTGTTGGACCATCAAAGTTAGGCATTATTATACAAAGTTGGAGAAGAACAATCTGCCTGAAACAAGGTTTTCCTGCTCCCAGAACTGCTCCCAAGCTGCTTTGAGTCTCTTTTCCAGCTCCAGCCTGGGAAGGACCCACTTTACAGCACAGGTTAGCTGTATCTGCAGAAACCATTATTTGTAGGTGAAATTAGTTTGCAGCTATTGGAAAAATATGGCTTTAAATCTCCATAGGAGTGTTGAGATGTCACACTGTATTTTGGCAGTCACCAAGGAAATCCAGGTACTCTCATTTCTCTCTACTTCCTATGCTCCTTTGGATTATGCAAGTCTTTCTCCTTTAACAGTCTTTTCCACCCTTTTTATTTCTTTTCAGGCTGACTCCTGGAAAGACCTTTCATTTTCTTATGGACTCATCGACTGAGCTTTCCTGACTCAAATCCCTCTGCAGGACTTTGCAGAAATGACATCAAAATATCACCATTTTGAGGCCACATGCTTTTCCTGCCCACTGATGTCCTTTGAGTTTGAATTACAGTGTTCAGTTTTGACTGTGAGGCAAAGTTGGCAGTTTCCTGACTAACCCAAAGTCAGAAAAGAAGAATGAAAACCAGAAAGGCACCCCAGAACGTCTGAGCAGAAGACAATCAGATTTCTGTGTCAAAAAGATGGCAAAACTAAGGATGTGGGACTTGCATAAAAATCTTGTAGACAGTTTTTTCCTCTTCCTTTCCTTTCTCTCACAGTGGGACAAATTCCACTTTTATTTCAGTTCATCTGTAAAACATGAGGAACCAGCTGAGCCTAGCTTTGGTTCAGAATGAGGGCAGCTGACAAGGGAAAGGTAAAAGGAACTTGTAACTGCTGCAGTTCTCTCCAAGAAATTATTGCAACATGAAAAAGAACCCCTCAAACTAACTTCCAAAGAAAGGCACTAGGACATCATCTTACACTCCCTGACACAGAAGACTCCAAGGTATAATTATTAATGCATTAGTCATTTAAATATAAGTCATCACCTCCTGTTGTCTCAGGTTTTCTAGAGTTCATTGTCCTCTGGTGCTTGCTTAGGATGGGCTGCAAACAGAGATGAGGCAGATCTAAGAGTATGGGAGCGGAGTTAATGGACAGAACTTGGGTGAGGGTGGAAAAGCAGGACATGAAAGGGCAGAAAAAGGTTGAGACCAACTGCTTTAGCACACACATTAGATGTCTGGGGAATTATGGGGTGAATTTTAAGTTTCATACCTTTTTATACATGTTAGAGACCACTGTGTGTTACTTCAATTCAGGGACTGTGGTACCCAAAGAATAAAGGCTGCATTTTGCACCCAAGGTACTTTCCAAATGCTCCTTCATCCTCAAAGACTTCAGAAATTAATCACCAATGCAAGCTGTAATCATCTGCAGCGTGTGTCACTTCCCAAGGAGCACAGGGAGGTGTGATGGCACCAGGCCTTTCCCAGGGAACTGTCCCCACTAACAGTGACACTGCTCAAGTGGAGCCTGAGTCCCAGCAGTGGGAAAGATCCCTCCCCTCCAGACAGCAGCACTGATCAGAGAGTTTGGGACTCCCAGGATGTTACAATTTGCAAGTCCACAGCCATTAGACAGAGAGGGAGATTCAGAAACAGCCTAATTAGTTGCATTTTCTTTTCTAACCCCAGTCAAAAACCAGTCAGACTGTGCTTTAGATTTGACATCCTATTAAATGCAGAACACAGGCCAATAGCTTTCATTTTCCCTTGTGATGCCACAGACTGTTGTTTTTATAGCTTGACAGAGAGACATAATTAGGCCTCAAAAAGGACAAGTCTAGACTATTAGTTCCCCACAGAGGCTCCCTGGAAAATCAGAACCCACAATTATTCTCCACTTTCCCACTGAGGCAAATTTGCAGATATCTGCTCTCCTGCCTCAGATTTTCTGCTCACAACCTTTAAGCCTGGAACTTCACTGTCCTTTCACTTGAAGGGCACAAGGGAAGAGACAGACAAGGATGGTGCTGTGCTGGATTTTCCAAAGGGAAAAGAACAAGTTAAGGACAATACATGGCACTACTAATGCTGTAGGTGTGGGTGCTTCCTAGTGCTGCAGCCAGAGTGGCAGAGAAGTGTATTGCCATGTTTCTCAACTTGCCTTGATGCCCAGAAAAAAATTTGGCTTAAGAAAAACACAATTTACAACTTTTTACTTCAATTACATGTCAAATGAACCAGACACAAAGCAGCAACTGTGATTCCTCTCCTGGTGTCACAGCAGCCACCAGCAGAGCAAGGCTTTTAGTGACACTTCTCACTGAGACCCTTGCTCATTCTCCTCTCTGCATCTGAGTTACCTGCAGCTTCACTTTTTTCTCAACCATCAGGAAGCAGATTCAGTCTCTGGCTACCACAGTCTCTCCCTCACAAGCAATTCCTCAGTTTGGCAGGTGGTACACACCAGCTCCCCCTTGCTTGGTTTCCAGAGGCTTGGATGGTCCTGTTGAGCTGCAACCTTGGACACACCTGATTCAAAGGAGCATGGGACACTGGTCCTTTGTTTTTGCAACAGCATCATATTTCAGATGCATCTTCAGTCTATAATCCCCAGTAATCCTCAGTTCTTGGTGTACCTAGCCAGCAGTCCCTAATTCTGCATAAACCATCTTACAGCTGTCTTAATTGTATCACATATTACTGTTTTCAAGCCATTTCCTCAATCTATCAGCATTGCATTGAACTCTATCTTCCAAAACGTTACTCAACACATTTCCTGGGAATTTGTCTCATAAGGAGAATCAGATCCTGTTCCCTCTTGCCACCTGCTTCCCACTGCAGACCTTGGTGCACGATCTGTTCCTGTCCCAGGGAGGTGTAATGCTGAATATGCTGCAGGTGCCTCTTTGTTGTGTATTGCAGCACTTCCCTTTCCTCTCTGAGCTGTCAAACTTAGTCAAGACTATTTAGCTCCATGGATTCATGGAATCATAGGATCACAGAATGGCTTGGGTTGGAAGGGACCTTAAAGATGACCTTCCCTGCCATGGACAACTTCTACTAGACCAAGGCTGTTCCAAGACCCATCCAACCTTGTCTTGAACACTTCTAGGAATGGGATATCCACAGCTTCTCTGGGAAAACCCTGGATGCTTGGTACCACAGAAATGAGCAGAAATTCAGGGCAAATTTTACCTGCCTTTCAGCAATCTGCCTCTCAACAAGTGCAGGAAAACGTTTTCCACTTCTAATAATCCATGTTTATTTTTTAGCCATGGGTTATCACACCCCTACCAGGCAACAACAAGAAACCTGAGCACTCCAGGGGTGTGAAGTTGCTAAATGTCCCTACTGGTGACACTGGCACCTTTCCTGGGCTGAAAGGTCACAGAGAGATGTGCAGATGCCAACTGCAGACCCTGCCCTGTAAGCACTCAATTAGCCCGGCTGTGTATGCTCAGCCTCTCGAGCACTCGGTGGAAGTAAAATGCTTACACGATCCCTCTGCCTACAAGGCCTTGAAATCTTTAGGGGGCCTGGCTTTGCTGCCTGGTTTTCCATTGACAGGCTGATAGAGACATCACAAATCTCTCCAAAGGCCAGTCACTAGGCTTCTTTCAACATCAAAGGGTGTCAATGTTCACTCTGCCTCAGAGCCTGAGGCAATATAAATCACACATAGATATGTGAACTGAGTGTTTGAGGTTAAATTCTCTCTGTATACACAAAAATTTCACCTTGGGTAAACTGATACTCTGGTGTTGTCTCCCCATCAACATCAAATATTTTCTGTAAATCATAATATCCCAATGGAAAACAAAGTTTTATAGGTGAAAGGAAAAAAAAGCAAGGATGAACTAGGGTGTTGTGGGAAGAGATTATTAACTCATTTTAAATATACATTGTAATTATCTTGGGGGAAAAAAAAGTCAGTAAAGGGATGGTTTTTTGTTGGGCTCTTTCAATGCTCACTTACACTCATTTTCTCTTGAACTGAACTGAGCCTCCAGTCACAGGGATGTGAACCACCTTCCCTGGATCATCTCTGGGGTGTTTCTTCCTAACAGCACCTGACCAGCTCAGGACATCCCATGGAGCCCCTGCTCTCCACACCACTCCTCCCTCTCTCTTCCATCCATCCACGGCAGGAGCTGGGCTGCCCAGACACCACCTCCAGTGTCCGGCCATCAGCTGGAAAAGACCCAAGCCGTGCCTGTTGGGAAGAGCCTGATTCACCCTGACTGCCACCGTTGTGTCACCTCCTCAGGGAGCCTCTGCCACTCTCCAACAGGAGAGGGGACAGCTGGGGCTGTCAGGAAATTACACTGCACAAAGACAGCTCCGCTGCCTGCCCGGCCTACCGCAGGCAGGGCCCTGGCAGGAGCTCGGTGGCACTGCCACATCAGCACATTTGCTGCATTGCTGCCAACTGGCCCTGCCTGCTCCCCCTGAGCACCTGATGCTGCTGCCCAAAGGAGCAGGGCCAGCATCTTGCAGAGTGTTCAACAAATCCTCCTGCAGCACAGAGTGCCAAGGCCCCGGGGGTTTTGCTGTTCCTGGGAATAGGAATGGGCTGTTGAAATCAGGCTGTTGGCCACTGGATACACTTGCTCAGCTGCCTGCATCTCATCTGCACTCTCAGCAGCCAGTTCCACCCCTGGTGGAGCAGGGCAGGAGGGAAGCAGATGGAGCTCGGCAGCCTCTGCCTCCTCCTGCAGAGCCACTGCCGCTCCTCACACCAGAGAGGGATTTTTCCCTTGGGCAGCCACCCAGACAGCCTCCAAGGCTTTGCACTAAGCAGAGACAGGAGCTGGGAAACTACCTGCTTTAAACGGTGTGGGTTTAATGAGATTTTTTTATGACCTCTGCAGTAAATTGCCTGCGCTCAGTATTGTGTTGGAGTAAGTAACACCCGGCAGAAATCGTGGCGAGGCAGTAATTGCGGAGTAGCTGTCTCACATCTCCGTGCCATCAGGCAGGGATTTTCATTCCATACATTAGTCACAATTTGCATATAATCATAGTCAGAGTTGCATATAATCAGTACATCCCTTTGAATGCAAAGGGAAAAGGGGTGAGAGCTGCCCAGCACTGAGGAAATGCACGGAGTTGCCGTGGGTTTTATGGATCTCCCCATCACTCCCGGGCTGCCAGAGGCTGCATTGCTACTCCAGTCACACACCCCTCAGCACAACCTCTGGATTAAGGCAGGGAAAATGTGTTTGCTTGTCCATTTCTGGAAGGTTTTAGTGAGCATTGGGTGGATTATACATCAGATTTTCCACTACTGCCGTTGCCCAAGCTGCAACAACAGCAGATTCCCAACCATCCTAAAACGCATCCTAAAATCCTTTTTTTCTGGAGAGCCATTTCATAGAAATAATGACTCCTCAAAGGGACAGGGGGAGCATCTCCCTGCTTTGTCCAGTGAAGCCCAAGCACATGCACCTCAGCATTACAGGTACCTCAGGAACAGTTATTTTTGTTCTGGCTCCCTTCCTTCTCCCACCAAAACATCCTCCTGCTCCTCAGGACCATGTTTGTGTTCTGAGGGATGCCAAATGCACCCAGTAGTTTCCCTGTCTTCAGACCTCTGAGTTTTTGGATGTCATATCCTGAGTTGGTTTTGGTTCCTGATCTGTCCTGCTGCTCCTCACCATTGCAGCCACAGCAGGAGTGAGGATGTGAGCCTGGGCTCTGGGATCTCCTTGGGAGCTCCCCAGGACACCCTGGCAGGAGAGAGCCACAGCAGGGGCAGGCACCAACCTGAAAGGGAATGGCTCCTGTTGTCTGTCACTAAAATATCCTGTGCTTTGCCAGAAGGCTGGTGGCATTATACAGAAAGAAGCTTGAAAATTCAGAGGTGATGGTCAGAAAAATTTCCCCATTACCTTATTTCAGGAGACACTCATCACCTCAACTCTCCAAAGCCAGCAACCACAGCTAGGGAAAAACTACAGAATCCTTTTTTGGCATGACACTGTTAGAGGCAATATTTCAGGCTGTAACTGGGGGAATTGTGGTTCACCAGCAGCCTGAGTATTTACACCTCTGTGGTCTGTGCTCTTGGATGTTCTCTCTAAGCCCATCACTCAGGCACCTCCACACCTTAGTCCTGCCTTTAGCTTCTCACCAGCAGAAGAGCAAGGCTCTTCCTGGGATTTTAAACAGCCTTAAAAGACCATCATGGGATTTTTAACTCACTTCTGTCCACTATTGTAAAATAATGATGTGAAAATCTCTATGTTTCAAAGAGCATTTGTCTCTTTCTGGTTCTTTTTTTAACTGCAGTCTGCTTGGCTGCAGTCGGGGAATGATTATCTTGCAGAAGTTGTACCTTGCCCATTGATTCACTGGGCCCATCTCATGTCTAGCTTAAAATCTGCATAATGAGAAGAAAGCCATTTTCCTTGGGATCCATTCTCCTTTTCAAAGCTCCTCACGTGCCAGGTTGTTGTTTTTTAATCACACAAAATGGTATATATTAATGAGCTCTGAAGTTACATAAAGATAGATCTAAAGCATAAAAACACTAATATGCCCTGTAGCATTCAGTGCTTTGAACACAGAATGGCATCTGTGTGAGAGTGTGATTGCAGGCAGCTATGGAAACCAGTGCCAAAAAATGAGGAAATGCTGAACAAGTCGTGCAAGATTGGAAAAAAAATAAAAAACAAAAAAAAACCTGGGAATTAAGAGATTCAATTTGCATTAAAAGGCCTAGCTCGCTAGCAGACCAAATTGTGCAACTTTCTGCCTTTAAATGATTATTTTCTGGCATTCTGCTGGCAATGTGGAGATCATCTTTTCCCTGGAAGAAAATTTCCTTCTCCCTCCAGCCCCCAACAGAAACAAAGGGTGAGCCAGTTCCCAGGTCAGTTGTGGCTATTCCAAATAGGACAAGTTTTGCAACTGTTGGAAAAGTGCATGGTCTTCCCTCATCTTTGCATTAATCCTGAGCAATTTCCTTCTCATTTCCAGATGGTGCCAATTAAGAGTAAGAACCCCTGCCCTAACGGTTGTTAACAAAACAAGCACAATCTGAAACTTTAATGAGTAAAACTAGAGCCACATCATATGCCCAAGAGAAGGCAAAATGGAAAGAACGACCACAGTTGGCAAACACGTGGGTGGCTGCATCTAAAATTCTAAAATGCTGGAGGTTTTCTTACCACATTTTAAAATTATAAAATCCTAGGTTTTATTTTTTTATGCTCAAGGCTGCCTTCTGCTGCTCAGTTCAGAGGGATTATTTCAAGTCCTAAAGACAATCATTTGGATAAATTATTCTAATCAGTGACTGATGCAGGAACACTGGGCCGCTCACAATTCGTATTAGAAGGCCTTTTTCTAATATATTATTGAGTTAATTTTATTAATCAGTAGTTGGTAATTAGGATAGCATTCACGATTTCCAAAATAAAATCAGATAGTCCTGGTTAGAAGAGATCACCATTGAGATATGGCTAAAACTACCAGCTAGAAAGGGAAGCTACCTGAACTCTGCAAACCAGATTCACAGGGTTTATGTCACGGGGAGGAAATTAACAATTTTCACCAATTATCTGGAGATGTAATGGATGATCTGTCACTTGAAAACCTCATCCTGAGTATGAACATTTATCAGAGAGCATTCTCTTCCACAGCTGTGTGCAACTTCTCTCAATTCGCAGATTAAAAAAAAAAAAAAAAAAAGCAA
>WEIU01019323.1:380865-401624 GCA_013389925.1 Aegithalos caudatus
CACTGGATGTTTCATCTCTTGGGTAGCAAAATTTACACTTGCCCTGTTGTATCTGTCACTTTTTTCTGACTCGGCACAAATAAATCTTGAACTGGGATTTGTGGACCATGGTCTGAAAAGCTTAACCCTAAGTTATAAACTTCATGGGAGAGTTTCTGACATAATACCAATGTCAAGAAAAGGTCCTTCTGACCATAGTCTATAAATCCAAAATGACCTGTTGGAAATGCAGTTGAGAGGAGTTAAACCAAGTGAATATCAAATAATGCACAGCTTCAACTTCAGGGAAGGGGCAGAGAGGTGGGGTTGCTCGCTGTGGTTCCTGCCCTGTCACAGCAGCAGAAATGCAGTGGATCAGAAGAGGTGGAAATTAATGAAGGGCATAGGAAATAAGGAAAGTGGTGTCAGGCAGACCAAAGGTCCTTCTATCCCAGTGATTTCAGATGTCTGACAGCAAGTACAGAAAGCAGCAGGTACCATAGGACAGTATTTTTGGCACACTCACCCAAAGGGTCCCAGAACAGGGAGGCAAGGAGATCATCAAGTGTAACACCTGCCAATTTCCAGCTCAAATCTCATCCTTAAGCCTCCTCTTCTCCCCACCCTGAAACCACCAAGCTTATAATATGGTTTGGGAAACAAAGCAGGTATATTCCCAGACTGTCCTTCAGAGAAGAACAGCCATCTGCCACGGCACCAGAAGATCCAGGGCAAAACCTTAAACTCACAACTCTTCCTGAAGGACATGTAACTCCTCAGAAAATCCTTACTGCCAAGGAGCCTTCTGAGAAATTCATAAATGTCATGTCAGTTTTGACAGTGAGGTGACTCCCTCAAGCTCAGACTAAACTTCTGCATCAGGGTAAAGCCAGCTGCTGTGGGTGGTGGAACACAGGGATGGGGGTTCCTACAGCAAATCTAAGAAGGTAGATGGGAAAGAGCCTTTGTTTTAGGAGGCAAACTTTGTCCAGACACAAGGAGTCAGTTTAAAAAGCAGATTAATACCATACACAGGGATTTCTGAGCCAGCAAACTGAGCTGTGCTTCATACTGCAATCAAAAAAAATTAGAGGCAGCAAAAGGTTACATCATCCAGGTCTTAATCCAGAGATACATGTACTAAAAATGTGGCACACGGTTAAATGCTTTGCTAGGTCAGAGACCTAATTTGCTCCCTGTCAGTAGGGCTGTTCTCTATCAGTGAGCTCTATGGATGGTGTTTGGGCTAATTACACTCTGCTCCTGGCCACTGCAAGAGCAAAGCCCAAGGCATGAATCCTCTGGCACTTCAAGTGCTGTCAGCACTTTACAGATAACAACAAATGATAATAACCACCTTTGTGTTTGAGGTCTGTGCTCAGGGTGGTTTCAGGGGTGATCAGATGTGGCAGAGAGATTTCCAAGCCAGTCAGGACAGAAAGATGTCCCAGATACAAATCTGGACACAGAGTTATTTTTGTGCACTTTCTTACCTCGCCTACACTTTCAATTCCTAAACATTTCTGGGGACCATGTCTCCCCAAAACTTGCACTTTAGATGCTAAACTGTGCCATTCCTGGGCCTGATTTTAGGCTTGCAAAGTACATTTGCTCTTGCATGACTAATTTACATTAACAATTAGCTCATTTGCATGCACCTACACAGTGGAGGATGATCACTTAGGTGCTCTCCTGCCCCTGGATTCACCCACTTCTTTCAGGTGACTTGCAACCCTGCGAGGAGGGGACTGTCCTGCCCCTCTGTGTGCAGTGCCCAATTCCACTCCCCTCACAAACGACATTAATAATGCCACGATGCTCGTTGCACCTGAAATCCTGACACATCACTGGGCATATATTTTGGGCATGAAATTCCTCACCTGCTTTCCTGACAATACCGCCACTGCTTTGTTTCCTGAGATTCAGGTTCATTTTTAAACCCAGCTGAAACACCTCCTATTTCACCATGCAATGGAGAAACTTCACCCACCTAAGCTACTATAATCATATCTCAAAGATCAGTAGCATCTGGTTAGGAATAATTAGAGTTTGGTGGCTTGTCTCCCTTCCCTTCAGTCTCTCCAAGCTGTTCACAGCCTGACAGGGCGCTGCCTCTGGGCGAGGGCCGCCAGCCAGGGCTGCAGACACTAGATGGCACTTTGCAGCAAGGAAGGTTAGGAGTTTATGCAAGCAAATGCAAACCTCATTTACTGCCCTCATTAAACAGGGCAAGGTATTTTGCTCACTGTGTCCTCGCCACCTCCTTGGTTCTAATTCAGTGTTAACCCACTGAGAAAAATCTGATTGGTTCCCAGAGAAATTCTCAGTTTTATCAAAGGATAACTCCTTTCTGGTGATGTAATTATTTAATGATGAGCTCTAGCTTACAATAATGTCAAACTTTGTATTTTGTCTCAAGTTGGAGCATATGCAAAGAGCATGTCTATGATAATGGCCTGGCCAGATACTCCAAAAGTTCCAGATCTCCCTCCTGATTAAAAGACAAAACCAGACCCAGTAATGACCTTGTTGCCATTTTAACCAAATGCAGCATTAGGAAATGAAGGTGCTGCTTCAGGTTTAGGAGTTCCTCCTGCCTCTCATACCAGGCTATGTCCAGCACCTCTTGGAGCATTTCAAAGGGCCAGATGTTGCCCTTGGATTGGAATTTGCTGGCCCAAGGGGAGCTGAGCTGTGCTACAGCCACACTGCAATAGAACAGAGAGAAAATGGTCCAGCCTGGCAGAACGGGCTCCCCCTGCAAGCGGTGACAGGGAGACATGCAGGTACCTCAGCCTCTCCTCTGGGTTGACTGAGGACAAGGAGCTGCCCTTTCCCTGCTGACACCTGGGCCAGCATCCATGTGAACGTGGCTGCTTTTATTTATTCCTGTGGCTACACTGGAATAGTAACCCACAGCCAGCCTCAGCCTGCCTTGCAGAGCAGGTACGTGAACGTGGTCTGGGGCATCCTCCTCCTCCACTGGAAGCTGAGGTTTCACCCCACCCTCCCCCAAGCCTGGCCTCCAGGCAGTGCCCAGCCCAGGCTGTGCTGGCCAGCAGGGCAGGAGAGTGGGCTGAGGACACAGTAAACAACTTGCTGCTCTATTTAGTGCAAGGGTAAACGGGCACCCATTGCGTGGCAAACACGATGTGTAGAGGGCTTAAGGCTGCCCTCAAGACATATGAGGAGCTGTCAATTCCCACTCTCCCAGCACTGGGTCCCTCTGCAGAGAGCTCAGTGCCCACAGCACCTCTGCAGGGACACCTGTGCAGGCTGCAGTGTCACAGCAGTGGCAGGACACAAAAGGCAGAGGTGGCAGAGCTGGCCCTACACCCAGAGGGCAGAAAGGGTCTGTGTCCTGAGTGCAGGGTACAAACAGTGCACCACAGGCTGGAGCCAGTGCCCTTCACCTCCTCCAGATATCTCCTGGGTAATATCTAGGGTAAATCTCCCACTAGTGCTACTTCACCCGTTCTGGAAATCTTTTTCATTCCTTTTTCAGCTATTATTCCTTCATCCTTTTGACTGTCAACTGTTGCTACTCCCTTAGAGCAGCAGCGCTCCTGCCCAGCCTGATCTTTCCCAAGGTCTTTCTTAGCTACTTTCAAAACAGACAATGCACTTCCCACCTTTTGTAGCTTTATCTCTCTCTTTTAAATAAAAGATTTCTACACGTTTGAAGTCATCACCTGGATTATTTTTTTTTTTTTGTCCTCTCATCCTTTACTATCTCCCCACCAAGGGCAGTGTTTCATTCCTTCGAAGAATTTCTTCCTCCTTCAGGTCACTCTACCAGATCCTCTTTATTTTCCCACAACCAATCAGAAAAGCAACTTGCTTTTCCCCAAAGTCTCAGCTACGTGGTTCCTGAATTAACCAAGCTGCTGGAAGAGTTGATGACACATCTGCATAGTTTCCCTTATTCCAAAAGGAACTGGATGATTCTCAAAACCACTTCAAATTTCCCATGCTGCCACAAATATTGTCTTTCCCTAACTCAGTCGAAGTCAAATTATTCTCTCTCTTGCTTTGGCCTGCTTTGACATCGGTTCCCATCTCCTCAGACAAATTCCAGGCACATTCAGAATCCAATTCAGCCCCACAGCCATGGTTAAACAACACCAGTAACTACCAACACTCTGCTGCTGGCCAGCTTCACCAGCGATGGCAGAGACAAAGAGAGAGGACAAAAGTCTGATAGGGCCACACATCAGCAGCACCAGACCAGCATGGGACAAGCCTGGATAACCAACTGGGACAAGGAAAAACTCCCTCTTGGGAGCATGCCACAGGAGTTAGAGGTTGGCTGGTCCAGGGCCTCCTTGCTCCTGCTGGCACCTAATGCTCAGCATCTCCCATCCATCACCCACACGGGGCCTCATCCTGCAAAGTCCCAGCTCAAAAAACCCTCCAAGCCAACCAAGCAACCAGCCAAACCACAACAGATCATAGCATTTTCCTCCATTCTTTCTCATCAGACTATAAGCCCTATTAACCTAATAAAGATGCCTCAATCTCCTTTCAATTCAGGAGAATTCCCCCCATTGTTCCCACAGAAATCTCTCGGGATGTGCTGCCAAGAGCGTGCGTTTGCTGTCGCGTTCCAAGTTGCTTGAAATAACAAAGAATTATCCTTACAATTAAGATCAGGCTGTACAATTTAGATACATGCCTTAAAAGAGTTATTATTCTCTGCCAGAGATGTATTGTTCTTCCCCATTTAATTCTATTTACTTTTTTAGTGGATGCAACAGTTATGCTGTCATTTATCGGAGAAGAAGGAAGCAGCAGCTGCAGAGCTGTGTATGTAAAATAAACACAATGTGTATGAAACTATCAGGAGCTCAGACTTCAAGGAGGAGAGGGGGAGGATTGCTTTTAATAAGATCTCATGTCAGTAAAGTAGTGAGATGGAACAGCAGGGTCATACCCTATTAAAAATAAGAGTGGGAACAAATTCTCTTATTTAATGGAACAGCAGTGCGAGCTGCATGTGTACAGACAGAGGCCTTAATTTAAAAAGTAAAAAGCAATTTGGTCATTCATGTTCAGACTTCAGGCACTCTGCAGAGCGTGCCGAAAGCACTCATTTATTTTTAACCCTTTGGCTGCAAGACCTGTACAGCATGGGGGAGACAAAGCCAGGGTGTATTTATCCTTTGAACAGGACTTTTTTTTCTCCCTATGGTGCTGTGCAGGCAGCTGGCTGATCCCAGGAAAGGCAGGTGGGAGGCAGGCATCCCGCTCCCAGCTCTGAGGCTACTGGTTGTGTCAGCTTGGGTGAATCCTTTCACCCCCCATCAATACAAACACAAATGCTGATGCTATCAAAAGCTGCTACTTGTTTGTTTATTTGTCTGTATTAAGCTGGTGACTGGGAACTCCCAAGCATGAGAACACCCAGAGCAGAGGGCAGTACCAGAGCCAAGGGCAGTTGTGTTCACCAATACCATGTCACAGCTCTAATCTGCCCCATCCCCCACACACAAGATGCCTGAAGTGCTCCAAGGAAATACAGGCACAGTGAAAGGCCTGTTCTAAGCCCAGCAGGGGCAAGCACAGACTGGGGCTTGGTGGCCAGATGCCCACAAAAGAAGGGGGCAGTGGCTCTTGGGGTGTCTGTCTGGGCAGCTGCACCCCCAGCCTGGAAGCACCTCACACCATGTGTCAGAACCAGGGGGTCTGGGACCACAAAATCAGGCTGGGTGAACATCCTTAAATCACAGGTGTTTTATAATAAACTGAACATACTTGTTAATAGAGCCAGATTCACCCAGAGGTGTAACAGTCTGCTCCAGCAGCACATGGAGCTGCAGGAGCTCTGGTTGACTCCAAAACAACCAGCCTTGGTGGTATTTTCCCAAATGTGCTTGTACACACACACACAGCTCTATTGCAGGCATTATTTCAGTAATAGCATAATTGTGCAAAATATGTAAGTATTTTCTGTAATTGTATAATCAGCATGTAATTACATAGAGGAGAAAATATAAACATTTATTAAACAGGTGAATGCATTTATTATTCAAATATAAACTTCAGTGGTAACTGAAACTGAGCCAGTCTGTACCTGTGTGTGTAATTAACAGAGGCTTGGAATTAAATATGTTGTGCATGTATAAATACTTCATACACCTGAGGCCACCTTTGGACAGAGACTAAGAGATCACAGTGACAACACATACTCATCAGAAGATGGCAGAGGTGCAGCTGCATGAGAAGCCTGGCTCAGTTTGAAGGATCTCTCATTCTCTGTCCTCTGCTGAGAAATGAACAGCAATAACAAAAGGAAATAATTGGAGTTTCTGTGGTGCAGCTGCAGGGTGAGCCCTCCTGGTGCAAAGAGACCACAATGTCTGACTCTAGAGATTATGAAATCTCTGTCTGGACCTCTTAGACCCAACAACCTGACCTGATAAAAAGTAGTACAGAAATTCTGAAGGAAACGCTGTTAGATCTTTGACCTCCTTTCGCTCCAGCTTCTCCTGACGTCAGCTGTAGTCGGCCACTGGAGGCAAAATTAGGCCCCTAGGGTTTTATGTCTCATCTAGAAGAGCCATATTCCAGAATAACAAACCCATTAGCCCAAGCACCTTCCAAAAGAAGTATTTTATTACATGGAAGGGCTCAGGGATTCAGCCTTCACTGAGGACTGTGCTTCGATCACAGATGGGATCTTGGGAACTGCACTAAATCACAGATGGTATATTTCTTCCTATAATTCACAAAATGGGCTATTTCCACTGCTTGCTGGGGGTTTATTCCCTTCTCTGATTTTTATATTTTGCACATGGCAATTGCAAACATGGCTACAATTTTTTAAAAGGGCCCTTGAAAACATTTTATTTTAATGATGCCTGTAATCTTTTCCTGTTCAGTAAATCTAACACCAAAATATCAATCTTTTCAGAAATTAAAACATACTTAATTTTAATAGGATTGCATTTATGCTTTATATGCCTTCCTTATTTATCTTCTGTGTCATTTGTGTTTTCTTGGATAAGCTCAACATTCCCTTGTTATCTCTTGAAATACTGCATCAGGCACAAGCTACTGCCTAGAGTGAGACAGAGCAGCTCCTGCTGCTGCCCAGTCCCAGGCCACAGACAACTGGTGGATCCCACAGCCTGTGATATCTTAATCCTGATCCAGGGCCAGCTAAAGACAGCAGCATAGCCCAAATTCACCCCACCCCTTCTTGTGCTTGGCTGGGGTGATGAATTTGAGCACTTTCTAAAATCCCTGTGCAATCAGGAAGAGGATGGAAGGAGGGAAGGGGGGGAAAGAGAGAAAGTAGCATCCCCTGGCACATCACATTCTTTGGAGAAGCCTCTCTCTCTCTCTCTGTTGTCTATGTAGGGAGCCTAAGGCAAGCAGGTACTTCACCAAAGATGGAAAAGGGAAAGGAATTTGGACATCCTCCAAACAACTTAGTCTTAAAACAACAGATGGAAACAGAGAGATATGGGGGTCCACGAGCAGTCAATGGCATTGTGATAGGAGTTTGCATAATACATGCCTGGCTCTGCACATCAATGCAGCTCCTCTTTCTAGATGCTAAGTGACAGCAAAAAAATCCAAAATTACATCTAATACTTTCCTCAAATTGCTTCATTGCTTTTCCATGTAAACTGCTGCTATAGCTGGCACAGTTTTTATTTGTTTGCTGGGAGGAGAGGAGGACAGCCTATACAATCTGAGCAAGAGAAAAGGCAGCTAAGAGTAAATCTTTCTGTTCAGTCACAACCCAAAAAGATTTAGAGCTCCACATGTTGATATCAGCTCAGTAACAACTGGGCTCCTACCAGCATCACACTGAGATCCAATCTCTGAGGATCCTCTTCTATATCCATTTAACTTCTCCACCTCATTTGCTACACAAGATGCTCGAATGCTGTTGTCATTTTGTTTCTGTTTTGTATTTACTGATGTTATCAAATATTACACTTCACTGGAGGGTAATCTAGAGAGCATTGAATGCCCTCTTCAATACTGAGCTGTTCAAACACTTATGTGCCAGCCATGAAGCTGAACAGCAAATCAAACCAAGACTGCATGCAAGATAGGGGTAATCTTTCTGAATCAGCCTTTTCAGGAGTATTTTTAATGGACACTAAATCAGGATTTAATAATCCTTTAGCACTGGTAAGAGATTGGGATGGCAATGACACCTAATCACACTCTGGCTGAGTAGGTGTTTGTGACCTCGAGACTGTCAGTGTCTTGTGCCACCTTCCTGACCCTCAGGGAATTCCCCAAGAATCCCCTGGGGTCACAGATCATGACTTTGACCCACACAAGAGCAGCTCCAAACCCCACCATCAACACTTGCACCTCAGACGTGATCACACTTACTGGTAGGATCTAATTATGCAAAATTCACAAGCTCACTTCAAATCCTTGCCAACACTCTCAGTGCATCTCGGTGGGACTCTCCCACTGCCTTTTTTAGGTGAAAATTCATGTCCAACACAAGGTCCCAGAGGGGTGAGTCCATCTCAGGTGCTGCAGCACTCACCCACACAAACAACATGACAAAAATCAACACAGTCCCCCCATACAAGCTGGAGCAAAGATCCAATGACCCATCTTTGATGGCTCCAGTGCTTCTGGCAGGTAAATCAACAGCCAGCTCATGACATGGACTCCTGCTCTCTGAAAATCAGAAATAGGCACTTCTTGGATTAGGAGCTGCTTCTGGATAACCATGTTTTGTGGTCAGATCATCTTCCCTTCCCTCCCTCCCTTTGCCCCTCATTTAACATATTTCTGTTGTTTGCCTCAGAATTTTTCCAAAGCCTTCCATGAGTTTTTCCACTATTTAAATAGACACATATGAAATAACAGTTATTTGTGAGAGGGTTTTTTGGACTCTATTGTATCCTGCTAAAGTGTCCACTTTCCCAAGCCTTCCTCAGGTAGAAGTGGTGCTAGACTACCAACCTAGTTGCCTTTTGCCTAACAAAGTGAGAAAATACAAATACAAATACAAAGTGAGAAAGGTAGCCAGGCATCTCACAACTTCCACGATCCAAGAGAATAAGTGAAAAGTGGTGTGCAAAGGATATTCTTGTGACTCCATCTCTGAAATCCCCCCATAAGGGAGCTCCACAGCTGGAGTGGATACTGCTCTCAGAATTTAATGCCCAAACCCTCTCCCATTCAGCCTTTACGAGGGTGAAGTGGTTATGAGCCTAAACGTTTTAGATGCAGTGAGTTTGTAGTCATGCCACACATGATTTAGTGAATAACTGATGCAAGGCAAAGAGATGGCAGAGCTCTGGGATCTAACAGCTGTGCAAACAGGCTAGAGAATTTAAAATTCAGGAAGCTGTATCTCCAGGAAAGCATTTAAAGGAAAAAAAATCCCTAGTGCCACATCTGGTGGCATCAAATTGTCATTATGACATGGTATTTAAGATGATTTAATGGGTTTATTGCTGAGTAAGAACCTTGGAGTTTGCTTAAACTACTGTGCATTAAAAGGATGTAACTCTTTAAATGATATTCTGACAAAGTACTGCCTAAAGAGTTCATTATGTTTCAGGAACTCACTTGTATGTACATCAGCATGTGTGTGTATGGAAATAAAGAGATCAGCAGACAGAAATTTTATCAAGAGCTGCACATCTCCACACACGTGTATTTCATGATACTCCACACAGCCTCACATGTTGAAAGAGGTATCCCAAAAAATTCATTCACCTTCTCTCTGCCTCCATTTCCTACACATCACACATCCATGCAGCAGGAAAGATTTCTGTCCACTTTAATTACTTCTCATTTAGGGCACTGAATCAATGGGTGTTTTGAAAGAAAGGATTCAGCTACTAAAAACAGTCTGGGAAAGGTTACTGATTATAGACAGCTTCTAAGAAAAGGTGTCCAGAAAAAGAAAAGGTATCTCTGTTCTTGCTGAATATTTCTTATGTGACTTAGTGTTTCTCTCACCTTTAGTTCCCAGAACAGTTCTCATTTCCTCTGAATGTTCTGACTTCTTATCTCAAACCCTTTCAGCTTGTTGATTTTAAATTCAGTCTGGTTAATTCAAATTCAGGGCACGTTGCTCCTGAAGTCTTTCACCATTTCTGATTGCACAGAATGGGACTGTTAATGCTACAGGGTTTTGTCAGCCAGGAACAGTGCAAACTTCCTTTTACATTTCTTCTTTTCATATGAGATTGACAGGACACACCCTGGGCCAGCCAGGAAATCTTGTGTTGGGTGCCTCTCACAGGGCGTTCCCTCTCGACTGAATTGTAGAACCATGGAATGGTTTGGGTTCAAGGGACCTTAGAGAGCATCTTGCTCCCCTCCCTGCCACGGGCAGGGACAACTTCCACTAGACCAGGGTGCTCCAAGCCCTGTCCAACCTGGCCTTGGACACCTCCACAGGGATGAGGCAGCCACAGCTTCCCTGGGCAACATGTTCAGATGCTTAAAGTTCACAATGAGGAGCACCACCTGTAATGATGGAGCACATTTGTCCAACCAGACAAAATGTTGAATAATTCCATCAAGTCACCATGACCTTCTCCATCATCTGTGGAAATTTTCCACCATGAATGCTTTTGCCTCTTTGCACGTGAGTAAACTGAGAGGCACAGTTCTGCCTCTGGTAGTCGGTAATCAATGCCAGGGAAATGAAAAGGGCAGCTTTGCTCTGTTCCAGGCTGAATTTTCTCTTTAGACAGCAGAAGTGGTCCAGACAAGGTGACAGCAGAGCTCAGCAGTGACCTGCCTATGCTGCTGAGGAGGAGATGTGTCTGTTTCAATGGGGGCTTCTGCTGCTGATCCCTTCCCTGTGATACCCCCAACAGCTCATGGTTCACTATTACCAACAATCTGCCCTGTAACACTTGGCTACCTGTTCACAACTCTGGCTCTAATTTCTATGTATCTATAACAACTTATATTTATTTTTCTTTCTTTTTTTTTTTTTTTTTTTTTTCCCCTAGCAAAATCCACCCCTTACAAAGCAGGAGGGAAACTGAAGTTTGTTCCTTCTGAAAGCAAGTCAGTTTCAATTCAAAATCAGAAGGGGTCTTCAACGGCCAAAGGATCATTTTATTCTTTTTTTTTTTCTTTTCCAGGAAGGGTTTGATAATGAATAATTGGAAGAGGGAAAAAAATCACCTCAGATTGTATATTGCCACTTCCTCTTGCATCGTGGTTAATGCAAACCTTTGATTAGCCTGCTGAAGAGACCACACATTCAATAATTTGAAGCAAAAGGTTAATGGTGTTATTACAACTATTATCCCTTTTAAAATCATTATCCTCTTGTTTTTTATGTCTATATTACCTTCACCTTTCCATGAACCCACTTTACCAGCTGTTTCCCTCCGTCATAAAGTTTGCTGAACATCATCCTAGGAATAGGATAAATGCCATGTTTTATCAATCAAGCCTAAGGGAATTCTCAGCTTCTCATAACCCAAACTGTAAAGGAAGATTATTACAAAGTTCCTATTTTGATTTTTAAATTGGCCATGAGTGAAATACATGCTTAATGTCAAGGTGCACAGTGTTGCAGTTATGACATCATTTTTCTTGGGAAGTTTTACAGATAAGCAAAGTACAACTGAAGACTTAGAAGCAACTAATCAATTATCATTAATTTTAAATAGGCTCTTCGCTTGAAGGACAAATATTCTCTAGCAAAATATACAGAATGACTAAAACAAAGATAATGAAAACATGATGGAGGTGGTAACCAGCCCCATTTCTAAAGCATCTTCCCAACTCTGCACCAAAATCCTACTGACTTTCAGGCAGACTTTTATCTCTCAAAGTGGAAAATGTGAATTAACTTCCTAAAAATTTTAGAGTGAGATTGATTTCTAAATCCAAAGCAGTGTCTCAAACGTATCTAAAACCCCTTCTTTTTTCACCAAAGACACCAAGAGGATCCAGATTGCCTCACTTCAGTCTCCTCAAGTCAGTTGCTCCTCAGCATTTGAACTAAATCTTTGCTCTCTGTAATTAACTTGCTGGTGCAACTGTTTTACACTTGGCATCGCCTGTCTTATCCATTTCTCTATTTTTCAGATCCTGTGGACACCAACAGTCAGTGTCCCCATGAGTTACACACCAAGCCCAGGCTGGAACACTGGGCCTGGGAGAACTTGTATAAACAGAAGAAATTTCCACTGAACCCAATTAAGTTTAAAAAATGGAGTGTGGAGAGAAATTAAATGCCTTAAAACAATCACATTTTCTAAGTGCTCAGACTTCATTATGCCAAATGAAATTATCACTCTTTTCCTGGAATTTGAAAAGAATCTGTTAATGATAATACCTCTACAAGAAAATACATTCTTTACAGAATGGCAACAGCGCAGCATTTACTGAGCTCTTAGTAAAATAAATGAAGAGCTCTGTGATTGCATCCTTTGAACACGGGAAAATACAGGTAGTGCATACTAATGCTTTCCAACAATAGTGTCTATCAGAGAAAAGCTGTGATCTCTGCAGATATTTAAGCAGAACAAAATGTAGGCTCTGCCTATGCCATTTTTATAATCACAGAGACACAGCAGAAGTTAATGCCGGTATAACTTAGAGCATTGGTGGCAGCACAAGCGAGACGTCTTCTTTTTATCTTTTTAAAATTTGGAACATTTTTGCTACCAACTTCTGAGCATTCATGACACAGAAAGAGAAAAAATTCCCATATGAAAGATGTAACAAGAGGCAAATTCCTACTACAAAAGTCCTGTGATTGACGTGGTCTTGTCATTATCATTGAAAATAATCTTCTTGTGTGCTATAATGACAAGAGGATATGTAATGTTATTCTGATACAAGAAAAGCCTGTGTACATTCATTGATCCAAAGAATTCTAATTCACCCTGTAGAGGAAGATAAGAATCAAAACAGCAGGCAGTTAAAAGTCCATCTAGCCCCATATGCTGGCTCTGACAATGACTAATATTTCATAATTCAGAAGAAAGTGTAAAAATAGCTACTTCATTGTGTGTATGTCTAAAAATGAGCAGTATTAATGGTGTCTTCTTACCTCTCAGGCTTTTCACAGCCAGCTGACCACTGGTGGCTTCCATAACAGTTACCCTGGCAAGTGAGTTTGATGTTTTCTCTTTTTCTTTTGTGCATTTATGTTTATGCATGTAAGTGTAGGTACATGGCTATAACACACTGATGCATGCAATAACTGGAATTATGGAGTCCTAACCTTTTCTTAAATCTAAGGATAGGTTATGTACATTACTCTAAAAGGAAATACAGGCTTAATGAGCCATGACAAGTTCAGCTTTTTCATTTCTCTTTTAATCACAGCTTGTACTTGTTACTGAAACACTTCTCCAAGAAATGCTGAAATGTTTTTAAATGTGGTTAAACCACTAACTGTTTTAAAAAGTCACCACATTAAGCACAGACTCCTGGGCTTTGGGAAATGGGCCTCATTATATAAAGGCATAAAAGATTCCAGTTCTTCAGCTTATCAAAAGAAAGGCTGAGAGGGTGATGACTCTTGATAAGCATCTAGAAAAAAATCTGTAAAGGAAATGATTCAACTTCATAGGAAGTAGAAAAAAAATTTACTATTTAGAAAACAGTAATTCCTACCTTGAATTAAGACACCATGCCCTTGAGGTAAGATGAAAAACAATAGTAGAGACTAGACAGAATGTGTTGCATGTCTTCACACCTTTATGGCAAGATTCCATATCTTTCTAGGATGCTCTGCTTCAGTGTTTGTGAGAGCCTTTGCTTGTAGGCACATGAAGGGGGAGCAAGATGTGACTCAAAAAGTCCTGGTCTCCACAAGCAGTAAAAAGATTTGAGGGAGATTCAGTTTCACTTCCACTCTCATGGAAGGTACAGCTCTACCCTAAGACAATCCTTACAATCAGATTCCATGCCCTGCAGCATCAGGAATGCTTACCCATAAATCTAAGAGGAATTTTTCCCCCCCCAGATGTGTCATTCAGCACAGTTCCATCACTGGGGGTGTTCTACCTCTCTCCAAAGCACTGGAGTGTGCTGGTTTGAAAGTAAAACCAGTGAGAGACTCCAAGTCAGAAAATACAATTTAACAGGAGGAATAAAAGTGAAATAAAATAAATTAAAATTATCCAACCTGACACCCTGTTAGTTAGGGTGGTGGTAGCAGTCCAGATGAAGTGGTCTTGTTGAAGCAGCAATCCTGTAGGAAAGGTCTGGTAGCTCTGGTCCTCCAGGAGTCCAGGAGGCCTGTGCCCTCTGTGCTGTCCCAGATTATATCCAGGTGGGAATGCTTGGCTCCTCCCCCTGGGTGGAGCATCTCACAATGGGCTGATACCATTCTATGAGTCATACAATGGGTCCTTGATTGCCCATTAACAGAGATAACACCCAGAGGGAGTCACCTGTGAGTCATGTGGCAAGGCCTTGATGGCCCATTAACAGGAGATAGCCCAGAGGGAGGGGCAAGGGAAAACACTGCCCCACCTGGTTCCAACAGCTCCTGAGGGTGGTGATAGAATACATACTTTGGGCACATCTTACATTGTAACCTAGGACATGGAGCCAGGAACTCCATGTCCTCTCTTGGACACTGAGAATATCCTTGGTTGATCCAATGACATGGCTTGCTTATGGGTCCAAGGTTATTCTGATCACCTAATTTTAGGGAAAGGTTGCTAAAAAGTTGGATTGTTTTGGGGTAGCCACAATTTTCTGCCTTCTTCTGCCATCCAGGGTTAATTTCCCTGTCCACATCACTCACCAGTGACAGTGCCCTGCTTTACTTGTTCCCCTCCCATGCTAAGCACTGCTTATCATGGCTAAAATACTGTCTTGGGGTTTAAGCTTGACAGAAAGCATGAAAGGAAAACTTGTAGTTGTAGTTGCAGCTTGTGATCCTGGGCTAGCTTGACTAGATGGACCTAACTAAGCAGTTACTGTGAAATTCCAAACCCTCCCACCGTGTTACAGGGAAAAAGATTCCACACCCTGGAGCAACTTTGGCTACTCCAGGCATAGGAGGTCCAGTATTTGAATGCATTTTTACAATTTCCTTAATACCACCCTTTCTCTCTTAATATCCCACAGTCTGACATCAGGCTGGGGCACCTGACAAGACATGGATTGTAAGGACAGAATCACACTGTGTCTATACATCAAATCATGCTGAAAGAGCAGCAAAAGCTAAATAACCCTGTTCCAAATAAAAGCACACATTCCCATCAGCAAAGCTCCACTGTGATCCCAGGCTGCTCCCTGTCCTGCCCATCATTCATGTTATCTCAGGCTGCTGACGCCACTTTCCATCCATTGTAGCTCTTCCTCTACATTCCCTTTTGGCACAAAGCATTCCATTATCTCCATTTTCTGCTGAGGTAATACCTCTCCTAAGCCAGGGCAACAACAACAGCCCACATTGTGAAAAAAGGGCTTCATGTGGAGCACCTCTGCATCTGCATCTGCTGTGTTGCTGAACCATGTCACAAAAGGTGGCAGCTTCACCCAAATGCTTCCAGTAAATATCTCACATGGAACAAGCTTTACAAAGATTCTGGATATGCCACCTGTGTTTTCTCAGAGTTATGATCCACGTCATTGCTTGGTGTGAACTCATAAGGCTGTAGTGGCACCACAAGGCTCACATTCCTGTTTACAGGAATGCTCTGCCAGGAGGTGAGCTCAGATCCAGGCATGCATTTCCCTTCAGTGTGAGGTTTCCTGGTATGAGGTTCAGGTTCATCCCAAGTTCAAATTTTTTCAATTCAAATTTTTGCAAAAAAACACTTCACAAAGACCTCAAACCCTCAAATTATAGCCCATGCAAGGAACCAGCTAAAGCAGCACATAACTAAGAGCCAAATGAGTCTGTTAATTCCCCTTTCCCTTGAGCTGGAACACCAAACCATGATCCACACATAAATAATGCAGCTGCTGTTTAAGAATTGATTCAACAACAGAAATTTGTATCCTCTCTCCATGTCAGATATTTATAGGAATATTCCTGACCACCTTGCTTTGAAGTCACTGAAATGCAGAGGGGGAGTACGTGATACAATTGTAGGAAGCTCTTCCTCCAGAGGAGCACTTCCAGAGGGCCACTCTAATTGTGCAGGAGCCACAACCCCAATAAATCTTTCTGTCCTCAGGGGACAGCAGAAGAGATGTTCTAACCACATCCATTATTTTTCTCTACTCACACTCCTTGCAAAACCTATAGCAGCTGTAAACATCCAAAACCACCCTGGAGCAGTCCTCTGCTGCCCAGCTGAGTGCTGGATTTAGATCACTTTTATGTGCAGGAACGAGCTGCAACAGATCCTGAGCTCTGAATCACTATGTAAGCATTTAAGTAAACAACAGGTCACTCAAGTGTTTTCTTTGCCAGTGCATGAAACAACAGGATGGTCCATCACGTGCTAGGATGCAATCCTAGAGCACAGAACTGGCAGACTGGGGACATTTGTCCTGTGGGCCTGCTTGGTGACAGAGAAGGTCCTGGCTCTGTGCTGCCACTGGAAGTAGAAAGAACCCCCTGCAGCAGGCACCACCACCTTTCCCTCTGTCCCAGCCTCTTGAGGCAGGGACGGGACATATCTCTCCCAGCCCTCAGAAGGTAAGGATGGGATGTTGTGTGAGCCAATGACTCAGTGCACGAGCCTTGATGGTTTAGTTCTCTGTCAGCAGCCTCGTGCAACCTCCTCTGTCCTTCCTCTGCCTGAGATTTCTACATGGGCTCCCCTATTCTCATTTGTGATTTTCCATTTTCCAGACATAACCTTGAATTCAGATTAGTCTTTTGGCCTTCAAGTTAATTATGGTGTGTTGAACCAGGCTGTGTGAACTAACACCTGCCCAGATAAAGCTCTCAGTTTACTGGGAAAGCACCTCAGAATTTGCTTTTCTCAATGTACCACATGCAGCACAACCCTTAAAAACATCCATCCTGGTGTTTTACACACTGGCTGTAGTGACATATCAGACTAGCTGGGCAGCATCACTTAGGAAAGCATCTCTGGCTGCTCTCAATCTCCTCTCTGTAAATGTCACTTAATTGTCTAAGAAAAATTTGGTTGACCTTTCAATTACTGGTAATAGAATAAAAGCAATAAAAGACTGTCCATGACAGCAAGTGTCAGCAGCACCTATTTGTCGCCTTCTCGTGCTGATTGGGAAGCCAGGGAGAATTCATGCTCCACTCAGGGCTGCATTTCTGGCACTGTGCTGATAAAGGAACTCAGTGGTAAAAGGCCAGGAACTAGGGAAAGAAAGGAATTGCCTCTCATCCTTCCCTGTCCTGACTCCATGAAAAACTCCAGAATGAGGATTTCTGGGTATCTGTGGAAAAAAAAAGGCCTTATATTCTGAGGGGTTTTGCAGAACTCCAGAGCCTGTAATATCTGCTTTCAGGGGTAAACATTGCTCTTAGCCAACTGCTTCCTAACATCTGTCAGAGACACTGAGATAGTTGAAATTCTTTGCAGATAAAGGACGAGGTAAATGGACAAATCCCCCATCCCATGCAGTAAAGTCAGGAGGGGTTTGCACACTGTTCACTCACACACATCCTGGCTCATGGCTCTTCCACTGAACTCAGCTGCAGCTCAGACACCGGGGTTCTGCCCGTTGTGTTTGGTACCAGCTCAGAAAGATGCTTGAATGGATGTTATAGCACAACAATCTCAAATAAGAACTCCAATTTGTAAATTAGCTGTTAGCAGCTCTCATAAACACTTCCCCAAGTCCTCCTCCAGTAGCAGAAATAGCTCTTCACTCTCTACACTGCCAGGCTATTAAGAACAGAAAGGCTTAGTTGGCAAACTCCTGGTGCCTGACTCATGATGAAGAGCTGTGTCTCAGCTCCCTTCGAGCAGGAAGAGGACAGCAAATACTCATCAAGTTTCTCACTTCCTTCCCAGTTACAGCTTGTATTCTTGGAAAACAGAAACCTTCTTGGCATGAGAAGCTGTTACTGAGACCATTTTTTATCTTATATCTTCCACAAAAAAAAAAGTTATTTACATATTGTGTGTCCTTCCCACTGTGGAAAGTTGGAATCGATTCCATATTTTCCAAAACTCTTCCAGCAGGTTCAAGCCCTGATAGCCCTATTTTCAACATGTGCACTGAAATGAGTTAAAAAGTAATTACTGCGAGTAGAAACTATCCATCAAATTCAGTGACCTGACCACAGCAGTCATTTCTAAATTAACCAGCAGAGCCAGGATTTTACCAGCTACTGTAGGAAGATGTTCTCCTACTTCCTTTCCTTTCATGATGAGTCCGTGATTATTGTTAGAGCTGCTCACAGTTTTGTGGACATTCTCCAATAAGACCTTTCTTTGTGCGTTCTTTACTCTTACAAACTAATTTTTGCATTCTCTAAGTTGTTCAGGCAGCTCTTTCTCACACAGTCCCAAATAAAGAGGAAAAATGAGTGGAATGAAAATATAATCAAGCTTGTGAATGTATCTCTTGCTCTTTCACACCTACTCCCACACTTAGATAACCAGTCACACACAAACACCCACACTGTGAGTGTTCATCTCCTCTTCCTTCCTTCTGGCTTGTCAGAGACTAAAATAGCCATGTGGTGGTTTCCACCATTCATGCTACAACGTCACTGTGTGGGTCAGTTAAAATGCCTCAAACACCAGAAAGATGGGTAGATGAGAAAACCAATCGCTGCATGATAATTATAACAAGTCCTGGGTTTTGATTCTTGCTGGGAAAAAAAANAAAAAAAAAAAAAAAAGAGAGATCTATTAAAGGGCAAATAAACATCTGGAACAAGCATCACCTGACTGTGACAGAATGTGCCTATTAACTGTGTCCTCTACAGGCTAATTGCTCGAGTTACTGAAGCCTCCCAGCTCTCTCTAATTCTGGGTAATGTTTTGTTTCATAAGCAATTTGCCATGTTTATTCATTTCCCTATCTAGCTCATTTGCACTTGCAAAGAATGAAAGGGAGGCAATGTTTGAATGGTTGCATAAACCCATAAGAGAATTAATTACTTTTATACAGGATCTAATTCATGTAGGAAAAAGGGAGTTGTGGGATTTTGATTTTTTTTTTCCCTCTGTATCATACTCTCGAAATCAGTCTGCGCACGCACATATTGTACCTAATGAAATCCATCAAATAAGCAAATATCCAGTCTGCACATCCAAGCATGGTCTCTTGGCTGACTACAAAACTAACCTGATATTTGTCAATGTGAAAACTGCAGACAAGGAAAAGATTGATGAAAAACTAGCCATGTCTGAGCTTAATTGAACTTTAAAAAATACCAAAATAGCACAATTTTATACACCACAATTCCCAACTACAATGCGAATTTGCAGTTTCTGTAAAGAATTACTTCAAATGCACAAAGTGATGTGAACAGGCAACAATTCTTTAAATATTCAAACAACCCTCATCATAACAGAGTTGTTTTCTTTACGTAATTTTCATTGTGAGCTGGAGAATGCATGGCCAAAGGTTGAAATAAAGTCCATGAGTTCACCCCATCTGTAAGCACATTCCTTTTCTCCAGGTCACTATTGATTAACACGGATGTATGTATCAGCCTGTAGCCAACAAAAGGTGTTCCAAAGGCCTGCCTGGCTCTTGGCAGGCTCCAAACAGAAGGAATTCTCAATATGGGGCTACACTTTGCAGGACACAGAGGGTTTTTAAGAAACCCGGATTTATCTTATCGGTTATTTATTTAAAAGCTGTGTGCCAAAGACAAGTTTTGCTAATTCCAGTAATTAACTGAGTCAGCTGGGAAACACCGGGCTGGTGTTTTTCAGCAGCTCAGAGGGATGGAGGAATGCAGGAAGATGCAGCTGTCAGAAGCTTGGAGCAGGCAGGTGACTCGGAAATGACTCCTTGGTCACCCGTGGAAAGGCAGGCACATCACCCACCGCACACACCTCCTGGAAGAGGCACTGCTGCCAGCTTGGGCCGTCGTAAAACACGAGAAGCCCAAGAGCAGCTTTAATTGCAGTATGTGTCCAGTAGAATCAGAGCCTTTTGGTCCGCAGCATGTCTCGGGTTGCCTGGAGATGGGCACGGAGCTGTCCCAGCCTCACCACTATGGGAATGATTATTCTGGCCGGGCCCACCCATCGACTCAAACATATTCACCACTCTACCACTGTTTGCGGGAGTTTCCTAAGCTGCTGCTTCTAAACCTAACAAAAAACTTTGCATTTATTCTTTATTCTGTCTCCCAAGTGTTACATGTGGATGATGATGTGCTCAGGTGTGACAGCACACAGTAGGGTGCACCCATTTCGCTGCACAGGTCCAAAGCGGGGCTGTAGGAGCTGGTTCTTGAACCAGGGCGTTTCTTGCTTCACAAGGTGCAGAAATGAAGTTTTTGTGTGGATACGAGGTTTCCACTCTATCCAGGACGGCTCATTTACAGCTAAACCCCATCACCTCCTGCTCTTCAGTGAGGCAAGAAGGGGCTTCACACAGGCAGGTAACCTCCGGGAAAAGTGAGAGAGGAACAGCAGCACCACATATTTAATTTAATCTCCATATTTAATGATCCCAGCCAGCCCGCCTGACAGCGGAAGAGGCTGACACCGACCCAGCACCGCGCTGCCTCCCTCTCTCCCATGGCAGCACACGAGGCACTCCGAGGGACAAGATTTCCCCTCAGCGCGGGGTCACCAAGGGCACACGGCTTCCCCACAGCGCTGGGCCGGCGGGCAGTGACCAGAGCAGGCGGCAAAGAGAAGGACGACACCCCCGACCGCCGCCGCCCGGGACTCGTCACGGAGGGGCGTGACGGGGTGAGGGGTGAGGGCCCC
>WEIU01019323.1:402322-452099 GCA_013389925.1 Aegithalos caudatus
GGGCACCGGGGGCCGGAGGAACGGGCAGCGGGTGCGGCGCAGCGGCGGGACAGCGCTGCCGCAGCGCTCAGCCCTGTGCCCGGGGGAAGCTGCCGCTGCCTCATGCGTGGCCGTGCCATTCCTTGGATCGGTGGCTGAAAAACGCGGAGCGGGACTGGGATAAAATGCGCAGCTCGATTTCCCTGCGCTGTGTGGGTTTCCCGCAGAGGTTCGGCCCTGCTGTGGATTCCATCGGGGCCCTCCGTGCGCTGTACAAGCAGCTCCTGGGAGGGTGCCGTGGAAGACCCTGGAAGCAGTCAGGCTCACCCAGTGGATTAAGGAGGCAGAGGAAGCTCGCTGGTGCAGATCTCTGTCACAGACACTGCAGCACTATGGCAGCGTTGAAAATTTAAAGCCAGAACAACATTTAGTTCTGTAAAGGTGAAACGCAGTTCAGGCTGAGCTGTAGGGAAAGTAGATTTAGGCCTCGGAAATTGTGTAACAGTAGGCCCTATATGAATAAATTGGGAGCATGTATATTTATAGTATTTCTTCATGCTGACCTTACATTGCAGTTTTTTCGGTGCAGAAGTTAGTTTAATTGTTAATTGGAAAAGGAGATTAATTGCTGTCCTGCTGAAAAGAAACTTACTTTGTGCTTTGAAGAAGCCATTTTGGATTAGAAATTGGCCAGAGTCCTGAACTGAATCTCAAGGTCTCCTATGTTTCCTTGATTTTCGTTTTTTATTGAAATCACATCACAGCATAAATAAAGCACGGGCCACAGTCCAGAACCCACTGGGATCAATAAAAACTTCCTGCATCTGGGTGTTTTTATACATAAATAATTTATAAAAGTGTCTGCTTTGTACTATTTCTGGAATAACTAAAACATACTATTCATTCTTACCCTACAGGTGAGGAAAACTTAATTCTCCTAGATGGAAGACACGAATTTCCGTTCAGCTTTCAGCTCCCTCAAGAGTAAGTTCAATAATCCAACCTGAAGGGATTGTGCTGGATGCTGCTTGTAGTGGAACATTAACTTAATGTAATTTGACTTGTGTTTTTTTTAGTATCAGCTTTATATATTTGTCTTAATCAAGCCCTGCACAGGCAGGCCTTGCTTGCTTCAGCTTCCCCAAGGCCCTAAAAACACAAGCTGTAAATTGGGAAATGTTTATGTACACAGAAAGTGTTAATGTTTGGAGCTGAATTATTAATTGAGGGTAATGGTTTTATGACTCCTTGTTTCAGACCTCTGGTGACCTCTTTCACTGGGAAGTATGGCAGTATCCAGTACTACGTGAAAGCAGTTCTGGAGAGGCCTGCTGTACCTGACCAGAGTGTGCAGACAGAGCTCCAGGTCATCAGCCATATCGATGTCAGCTCACCAGCTCTCTTGGTAAGAGGGTCCCCCACCCCTCCTCCCCCTGTAAAACCAGCTGGAAATAAACCATTCCCAAGCAGCATTCACTTCCAGCCATAACCCTTCCCATGTTATTCCAGAGCGTCATTTTCTGACTTCTGAAAGCATATAAGCTCCCTAAGCTTTTCTCTATAAATAGATGATCTTAGGTTGTGTGAATAGCAAACAGAGTGGCTTTTTTAATACCATTGATTACATCCCTGCTGGCAGAGATGCTCCTGCCAAAAAGTTAGGCAGGCTTCAGATGCATAAATAAGGCTTAATAATAGTAATGCACGAGTGCAGAGTAGTTACTCTTACCAGAGCAACTACATTCACAGTGCTGCAGTGTCCTAAACTCTACAATAATAGTAGGTTGAGGAACAGTAATTAGGGAAGAGTATTAATCATGCCCAGCCTGTCATTTAGGCTCTGGCCATTATGTTACGTATCCCTGCATTTTGCATGTCATTTTCTAACATGAAGTGTGTGCATGCAGCTGCTCCAGAGATCCTTTCAGTTATTTCCCTATGACAGATTTGGCCACATTAAAGAATTGAGTTTTTAATAATCACTGGAAATACTGTAGAGTAATAAGAAAGATCAGGCATTAAGTAATGAGTAAATAGGCAAGATGGAAGCTAATGAGCTGGATTCTTTTATCTCAACCCATATTATGAAAATAATATAAAATTATACCTTGCACTTTCACGATAGCAACTGGATCTAAATGGTTATTCATTTAAATATGAATGAGTAATTTCTATTTTATATAAAATGGTAGGATAATTTTAACTTCATGACGTGAACGTTAGAGAAGAGATGTTTTGAGCAGGCTTTTTTCCCCCCCTCATTACATGCTTACATTTTAATCCATTCTAGAGAGAACTTAGGGTATTTTGGCAGTGACATCTGTAAGCAGAATAGTCTTTATATTCAGTAGTTAGGAGTTTGAAGGCATCATAACCACGTTCTGTAAGGACAGAGCAGACCATAGGTTATTGCACAGAAGAGGCCTGTGGAACACATCAGGAAGGCAGTGCCAGTCTTTAATGGATTCCAAGGCTACCACCAAAAGTGCAAAAAGGAGAGGGTTTTTTCATTATAATAAAATACAAAACCAATCTGCATTATTGCATTGACTGGGTGCTGCTGCCCAGCAAATCATTTTGAGTAGCTTTGATCCTGGCTTGGACCCCTTACATGTGTGCTTGTGAGTTTATTCTAATGAAAACGTTGCAGGCAGTGTAAATGTCACCCAATGCAACAGTCCTTGAATAATTAAGATTATTTTTGTCATGCCTCTAAATTTTTGGGGGTGGGGTTGTGGCTTGCAAGTAATGAAGGTACATCCCCTTAGCCCAGTATCTATGTACATTTGCCCTTTCTTAAAGATAGAAAGGTAAAAAACAAATACCTGGTCAACTGTTAGTTGCTTGCAGAGATGAATTCTGCATTCTTCTGCACTGAGAAACATGGGGATAAACACCACAGTACTCCATGAGACCTTTGAAAAGTTCATTTTGAAGACAAAAGCATATGGAAAGACACACTGGCCAGTGTTACTTAGTACACTCCAAATATAGACTGGGATTTCAAAAGAGAAATGTTGAGATTGCCTGACCTTAGTTGCATTTCACATGGTAGCAAAGCTACAGTTGCACTGAGCAGTTCAGGGATTGAGATCACATGGATTTTAGAGCTGGTTTGCAATGACTGACATGCATAACACTAAACTGCAAGTGATTGAGAGCTTTATCCCATAAAATGAAAAATACTCTATATTTTATAGACACCTGTTCTAAGAAGTCAGGAGAAGATGGTTGGCTGTTGGTTTTTCACCTCTGGGCCAGTGTCTCTCAGTGCCAAAATTGAGAGGAAGGGATACTGTAATGGTAAGAGTAGTTATCTTAAAAATGTAAATACTAAGCATCTAATAGGTTGCTCTTTTTTATATCAGTGAAGCCAACACGTTAGAGTTCAAAGAATAGTTCTGTTTAATAGAAGTAAGCTAAGATCCATATGAATTTCATTTTTTTTAAATCATCTTACCTTTCCCCTTGGGAACATAATTTGAAAGGACATCCTGTTAATAATCTTGTGGAAAATCCATGTACATTTGAGTGTAAAGAACAACAAAATGTTTTTATTTGGAATAAAATACTTAATTGGGATGTAATTAAGTTTTTACATCCTATTTATGTAGGTTTACACTTTGGTAAGAATGAGCTTTAAGAGCTTCTTCATTTTGATAACATAGATGCATTGAGAAAATGAAACATCCTGAAATTCATTTATTACTATATAAAAGGAAGATCAGGGCGTAATTTGCAAATAAAACTTTTATAGCTCGTTCATATTATGCTTAATGTTTCTAAATGAATCATTGTTTATGTGTAAAACATAGTAGGTGGCTATAATTCTGCCTGGATACCACTCTGAAAAAAATAAACTGGCTTGAGGAAACTTACCAAGTATTGTTCTCATAACACTGCAGATGATGTACGTGCTGTGTAACATGCTTTGATACTCCCAGAGGAAAGTTGGTAAATACAAATTATTCATTGGATTTTTTTTTTTCTGTCTCTAAGGGGAAGCCATCCCAATCTATGCAGAAATTGAGAACTGCTCTTCTCGTTTGATTGTTCCAAAAGCTGCCATTTTCCAAACACAAACTTACCTGGCCAGTGGGAAGACAAAAACCTTCCGTCAGATGGTTGCCAATGTCCGAGGAAACCACATTGCCTCTGGGAGTACAGATACCTGGAATGGGAAAACTCTGAAAATCCCACCTGTATCCCCATCTATACTTGACTGCTGCATTATTAGAGTAGAGTATTCATTAGCTGTAAGTATTGGGTTTTCAAATGTACAAGCTTTAGATACTGCATTCAATTGGGAACAGAAGAATTTACTGAGTAGCTGTTAGGGTTTTAACTTGGGAATTACAATAAATACAGATCCAGGGAAAGGTGTCCCAGCCCAAGGAGGGGGGTTAGAACTAGAGGATCTTTATGGTCCCTTCTAACCCAAACCATTCTGTGACTCTATGAAAAATAAATACCATAAACTACATACATGAGGGATTGAAGGTCATGAAGAGATTCTGAGATGGAAAGATGAGAATAATGTGGAAAAGGGAAAAATGTGTCTGAGGAAGAAGCAGTTTAATTTCTGACATGCAGGGATTATTTTGGGAAAGCATTTCAAGCTGAATGGGGTCCTCAAGTGATTCCTTCCAGAAATGGGAAGATAAGACTGAAAGTCAAGTGTGTAATAATGTTTGTCAAGATGGTTTTTATTTTTTAATGTCACTTAGAGACAAGTTACAGAAAGAAGGAAGCTGCTAAAAAATGAGGAAAGCTGCCAGGGTATTAGCTAAGCATATCTGGGATGACAAAGCTCTTATTTTTTTTTTTAAATTGGCAGTGTAGGGAGTAGGACAGCTTTTAAGAGCAGCATTCAATGGGGTCTCATGATGTTTTTTTCTTCTGTTTGGGGGTTGTCACATAGGTGTATATCCATATTCCTGGTGCTAAGAAATTGATGATTGAAATGCCTCTGGTGATTGGCACTATTCCATGTATTGGATTTTCAAGCAGAAACTCCAGCATTACCAGCCAGTTTAGTATGGATATGAGTTGGCTGGCACTGACCATGCCTGAACACCCTGAAGGTAATAAATACATATTGAACTCTCTCTAATCCAGCACAGCACTGTCTGCAGCAGATGGGTGCAGTGCCAGTTGAAGGGCACTGCCAGGGATGTAGGCCATGGAAGTATGACTTGAGAAATCTTAAATTGAAACCCAAAATGATTGGTGAGGTTACCCCAACTCCAGCCTTCCTGAAGTCTCTCTGTACCCCATCTGACTGAAACAACTACTGATGGTGGGAATACTCTGCTCATTACTGAATATATCTTGTTACAACACAGGTTTGCTGCTGGAGTTGTCCTAAAAGCACAGCACTCTGTCTATTCTTGCTGAATCACCTGAGTTTACTGAAAACATAATTTTAGTTATGGTTATTTATGATAAGTTCAGTGCACTTCCAATACAGTTTTCATGGTCCTGGATATACTGTAATGCAGATGTTCTTGCTGTGAGTAAGTGAATAGTTTGAAATATGACAGAAGCATCTCTTGTGTTTCAGCACCACCAAATTATGCTGATGTAGTGTCTGAGGAAGAGTTTTCCAGACATGTTCCTGCTTATCCACCACCCATTGACTGTGAGGAACAGTTGTGTTGTCCTGTCTTTGCTTACATACAAGAGTTCCGGTTTCAGCCTCCACCTCTTTATTCAGAGGTAAGAAAATAAATAGCAGGTGGTGTTTTTATTGTCAGATGGCAGAAAAGAAACCCAAACACATACCTAAATGCAGGAATTGCAGGCAGTAATTGTTGTCTTTCTTCTCTCCTTAGATTGATCCACATCCAACTGATGTAGAAGAAGTTCAGCCCGTTTCATTCATGCTCTGAAGAGGATTTATAACAAGCATCATTGTAATGAATGTCTTAATCTTTCTGCTGCTTAAGCTGGTAGTGCAGCTAAAAAGGAAACAGTTTTCTTTTTCAAAACTTCAGTCTGTGTACAAGAGAGGCAAAGGAAAATGGAGAAGGAGGTATGAGCACGTTTGGTGATAAAAGAGAACCTGTTGGATTAGTCTGCACAGAGGATAACAGGGGAGCAGCTCAGCTTGGGATACTTGAGAAATATCCTGAAAATACTGAAACAAAAATGCATCAATGAAATACTGAATGTTTTCCAAAAAGAGGATACACTACACAAAGTACGAGGAGGAGACGTGTGGATCTTCTGAAAAGGAAAGAATTTATATTTTGTTTGCAATGCTCTGGAAGAATGTACATAGGGATGTCAAGAACTCCTGTAGCAGAACAGAATGTGGGGTAAGAAAACATTTCCAAAAGATTCCAGTGTTCAGGGGGCTTCAGCTTTGCACTGTCTGCATCCAAAAAAAGGAACACTACTGCAACACAGAGTGAAGTCTTCACTTCATGTTGGATGGGAACCTGCTCTTCTCACGACTGCCAAATGGTACTATTTGCATCATGATCCTGAGCACACTGTGGATGACAGAATGGCTATTATGCAATACTATGAAGGCAACCATTTCCTGACTGCAAGACACAAGTGTGAAACAGAACAGTGAACTTGGAGACGAGCTTATGCACTATGCTTTCTTTCAAGGGATTTCTTAAGGGAATTATTCTAACCTCTTCTACTGTGAGTTCTTCTTCTGCATCTTAAGCCTATGGATAGCATGATAAGGGGAAGCATGGCAAGGGAGAAACCTTTTGCCAGCAGCAGGTATACTTAGCAAAATGGACAATATTTATTTATTCAAAAGCCTTTATAAGCCTACCTCTGTTTTGGATATTTACTTACGGTCAGATTTGAGACCAAAAAAAAGTCTTGTTAAAGCTCCAGTATACTTCAAGGTTCTAAAAGGGACCCTAAATGGTTTCTGTGGTTAGTGAATGAGATACAAGGTGTAGGGAGAGGTGTAAATATACCCAGAATAGACATAGCTTATAACTGAAGTGAAAGCAGACGTCAGGGGAACAAAGACCTCTGGTAATGGCACAAAGCTTTTCATTACTCCTGCATTTTTGTCTAAAGATCTATTGTCAGGGGCTGCACTGGTCATTTGCTATCCATACTATATTTGTTGGTGTGTTTCCTTGTTTGTTTTTGCTGTTCAATTTTGTTTTGGTGCAATATTTTAATGTTTTCTTCCTCAGGTCATTTAGAACAGAGAGAGTTTGTTGCTGCTAAGAGTGAAGGCACAGCATTTACTTACCCTTCTGCTGCCTTCATTTAAAAGTAGAATGTTTGCTTCCTGTCAACCATCATTTGGGATCAGTAAACAATCACCAACAGATCACTTACAGGAGCAAAAAACAGCTTTGTCAACATGCATGTTTACAGTCCTGTCTTTGAAATACAGGGGATTTTGGACTACTAGAAATACTCCTTATGTCTTACAGAAGGGTTTGGGGTTAAAACCCGGTGCTTCATGTGGTAAAACAGTGTACTTTCTGATAACTACAAAAATAGTAATTGAGTTTCCTTCATTTCATCAGTAACTGCAGTTGAAACAAAGTCTAAATGTATTTTTATGAAATCCGTCTTCACTTAAGAAGCAGGGATTTTTCTACAGGCATACACGGATATATATTTTTAGTCTCCTCTTAGTATAACTTCCTTACATTGTCTTAATTTCTAGCACTTCACCTCAAATCACTTTTGCATCAGTGTGAAGGACAGACTGGTGGAGATTCACATTTCCAAACTGCAGTTACTCCTTTCATTTGCAACATTTAGTATTGTCTAATATAGCAAATGCAGCTTTAACCAAAATTCAAGTGCATGATTTAGAAAGGACATTCTAAAAATGATTATTTAAGTCTCAACTATAGCTCTCATGCCTTTTTATTTAAGTGAGAGGCCTGCCCATACAATTAATGCAGGATTTTCATTCACATAATCTGGAAAGGGAACAAGCATCTCTTCCTTAAAACAGATACCATTATGATTACTTGAAAAGTAATTTGGTCATGTATTAACTTGCATGGTAATAATCCAAAATATTAGCTTAAACAACATTAGGTGCTTTTTTTTGGACTGTAATACCTGATAGGTGATGTGTGCTACCTGGTATAGTCATGGTCAAGCAAACAGCAGTGTGAAGGGTAAAGATGTGCTTTTGTTTGTTTTTGTTTTGTTGTTTTTTTTTTTCCTAAGATCTTTGAATTGTTTTTTATTCTTTGCAGATAAACTGTGGCCTTAGATTGTTTGCCGCAAAAAAGTCAACTATTACGTGTTTCTTAGGAAGCACACGTGGCCCTTCAAAGGAGGGGTGAAAACAAGATTAAGTTCTGCTCTCTGGCACTTGGCTTAGTGCAGAAATTGATCCTTAAAAATAATTACTGTTTGCACAATAATAAGTTCAATATGCAGGGGCTTTGTTTTGATAACTGTGAAACAGTTTAAAAGAGACAAAATAAAAAAAGCTGTTTAACATACAGGAACATGATTGTATTTTGTACTAATGAATGAGCCCCATGGGTTCTTTGTTAATAAAAGTGTCAAATCTACGTTGTGCTTTTGGTGCTATGTCAAGAAATACCTGTATTCTGCCTTACAGATCTCTGTCTCTCTGGGAATTATGCCTTCAGCTGTCACTGTTTTAGTTCCCTGAACTATTCATAACCAAGAACTGGAACAAATTGATCAAACAGGGCCTACTCCCACCCATAATTATTATGTAATAGGGGCTCTTACCCATAAGGATTTTACAGGATGTGAGCTCTAATTGGATTTCTCATCTCATATATTAATCTTAGAGGATATTTTATTGTTTGCTTTAGACAAGATTAGAGCAACAAACTAAAGATAAATACATCAGAACAACCTTACAACCAGAGTGCAGAATGACTAAAGCAGAGAACCTGCTACTGTGGGGGAAAGAGGTGACCAACTGTACCTGCCCCAGTGCTCACCTGAGCCAGGAGTGAGATGATAAATCTCCATCAGGGTCCTGCCTCCCAAGGATTTGAGGAACAACACACAGCAGTTGATTTCTTCTTCCTGTTTCCACTTTTGAGGGAAGATGGCAAATTTCTCTGTGGAAAGTCAAGGTGAAGATGCTGTTCAGGATTGTGGAATAGCTCCATATTCTGTGGAAACAGAATAGTTTGGGTTGGGAGGGACCTTAAAGCCCATCCCACCCCCTGCCATCCATTATTCCAGATTGCTCCAAGCCTGTCCAACCTAAGACACATCCAGGGATGGAGCAGCCACAGCTTCTCTGGGCTCCCTGTGCCAGGGAAGAATTTCTTCTTTGTAGCTTGATGGTCTGTTCAAGCAGCAAAACTAGCAGAGGACTCATAATCATAAAAAGGAAAATTCAAAACCTCAACTACTTAACTCTTAGTTTTTTTTTTTTAAAGCTCTCTCACTAAAGGATGCTTAAATACCTTACCACTAAGTTCACAGTAGCAATTCCACTTCATCCACTGCTCCTTTTATAGGGGAGTTGACAAGCTGTAATTGTCTATTAAAATATGTTTGGTGTTTAAAACAGGTAGTAAAAAGCCAGGCAGAGATAGAGCAGATCCTGCAGGCTCGTGTCTGCAGCTCTGACCCTTCTGGTGTTTGCATGGAAACGCACAGTTTACGTACAGAGCAAGAGAGATCATTTAATAACTCCTGGGGCATGTTCCAAATTATCAAAATAGCATGTTCCATGACTTCACCACCCAATTTGGAAAGGGAACATCTAACTCATTTTGTAAAATCTCTGCTATATATATAGCAATAAAAACATGTTTGGAGAGCACAATTTGCAAACAATGTTGATTTGGAGAAGATAATGAGTTGCTCTACAGATCCTTACAAAGCCCAGGCATTTGTGCTCCATTTTCTGGTCAAATTCTGCTGATTTTCAGTGTTCTCCTCAGGGTAGTGACTTAGCACAGGGACACAGAGCCCAGCCTTCAGACTGCTGCCTTTTCTAAAGCTGATTATATAATATGTTAACATCAATATGGACAGTACAGGCTGCTGCACAAAGTAAATTCTCCAAAGAACTAATTAGGTCTAGGATGAACCCAGTTCACTTTTAGAATTAACATTTTATATATGGCATAGAAAAGGTGACAGTCTTGTTCCAAATTATGTTGTCATTATTTCTAAGCAATTAATAGGAAAGGACAGCATAGAGAAGCTCTGCTAGAATATCACTTACTGCATTGTTGGTGTTTTAGGATAAGTGATTAATAATGATTTTAAGTCAAAAATTGTGAAGGGTGGTTTTAGGTGGAATAGAAAATGGCAACTCAGTGGGACTTCACTTGAGTAGCTGCTCATGCCAGAAATGTGCTGTGGGCCTTCTTAGCTGCACAGGGCAAATTAAACTGTGCTGATAAATCTCCAAACACCCATCCCTTCCAAAGAAAAGAGTTTTTTGTTTTTAGTTTTGACTTGCATTCAGCCACCTGGCTGCCTGTAGGCTGAGGAGAAAAATGAAAGACAGGGTGAAAGTTGGAGCAAGTAGGCTAAACTCAGCCAACGTTTGGCAATGAAAAAGTAATTTTTTTACAGCACCTTGGAACAGCATCAGCCTCCCCATAAATGAGGCACTGGGCACTGATAGGGGTGAGAACAGAAGCATAGGCAAAAGGGTAGGATTTTGACTAGAAGGTCTTAAACAGGATTGTTGCACACCAAGAAGGATCCCAGGTCTCAGCATAGACCAGTCCTATTTGATACCATGTCTAGAATCAGCTTGTGTTGGTCACAAAATACCAGACCCCAGCATGAGGAGAAAGTGATTCCTACTGCTGAACTAATTAGACTAATCAATGCACAAAAGACAGCACAAGTGACAATTTCATTTCAATAATTTAAGACCCGAGGTGCTTTTCTCCTATGTCTTCATGTGATGTGACCAATTCAGCCTTAGCCAAAGAAGAAAATATTCTGCTGTCCTGAGTGTAAAATGAGAACAGAAAGGGAAAATCATTGACTGACCTGACAGATTCTCTTTCTACAGTGTCCTGGAGGAGAAGGGTCTAAGAAGGTTTAGTGTCCACACAGGCCAGTCGAGTTTTGCACAGTGTGCCCCAAAAGTGGCATTTTGGTGTGAGCACATCTCTCCTTCACTCAGATCCTCACCCAGTACCTGCCATGCAAAGCCAGACCTGCTTAGCACAAGGGAGCAAGATGAGAAAGGCTGGAATTCAAAGGGGCCCTCCCAAGCTGCAGCCAGAGCTCCCATGTCAGGGGCTGGAGCAGCTGTGCTGTCACCTGCAAGGATGTGAGTGACACAAGGAGCTCCTCCAACCTCACCCAGGTGTCTCACACCTGGAGGGCAGAGAACTGGAGATGTCTGTTTGCAGAGGTGTGAAATAGAGAGGTCCCCAGGAAGGGCAGCTTTGCAGACTTTCCCTTGTGTGATCCCACCTGCCATCGCTGCGAGAGGACTTTACACTCATCCAAACAAATTAACAATTCATTTCCAACCCTGACATGAAGATTAACCCTGCCAATTAGTTCCTTAATCTCTTGCTGCTGACAAGGCTCACGGTTGCCATGTGGATGCCTGTCCACTGGGGCCTGGAGCAGGGCCATTCTGTTTAATTAATGCTGCATCCAGGAGACCGTGGAGCTGATGCTCAAACATATTCCAGCAATACAAACCCGAGCTGCACCTCACACAGCACCCAGACAGCCTCATGAGGACCTCCACAGGGGCAGACACATCTCCGTGCCTCTGTCAGCTTTTGCTGCATAAAGGGGGGGACTTGGACCAATCCAGAGGCATTTAGCCATGGTTGACTTGTAGAAAAATGCTTCTTGGTCATCTCCACAATAGATGTGAATCAGCATTTTGCACGTTTTCAATAGCAGCAGGAAAAAAAAGCAACCCACAGAACTATGTCAGTCTCCTTCCTCCTGCCTCAGACAGCTGAGAAATGTGGAGTTTGGGCTTGGGGCTGCAGGGAGGAGGGGCAGCCACGCTGAGGCTGCTTCTGAGGGAGAGGTTAGATGAGAACTGAACTGACACAAGTTTGGAAATGTGTGAAGTACAGTAAAAAGGAGAAGTGATGCTCAGTCACCTCAGGGAATCTTTGTAAACCAGCTGTAACAAATTGGGTCATTTTTTCTTTGTTTCTATAGGTTTTGCCATATATAATTAAACAGACAATGCCCATTATGATGCTTTACAGAGTGAACTAATGCTCAATAAAATCTATGAATAATATTAAATTAAAGACTAAAACCTCTGGACATATAAACCAGGAAATTGCAGGTGTATAAACTAAGCAAGTAACAAACCCCCCATAATTTAGTGCCTGTTACAACTAGTGCAATGGGTGGAACAAGTGAAGGGATCCCAGAACTGCAGGGAACACATGGATTGTATAAACACACACGTAAATGGTGTTTACAGAGAAGTATGAGGAAGGAGGCAGGATGATACACTGGACAGGACAGTCTGCTCCACACTGAAGTTGGGTAATGTCTGCCTTGGGGTTTTGTTGTTATTGTTGTTTTTCATGGATTTGGGCTCTGCTCAATTACACAGCGAACTCCCTTCACCCAGGAAGGGCCAAGGTCACCCCTTTGCTATGGCCAACCAGACAGAGGCAAGAAAAGCCTGGATTGTCCTGCAGATCTCTGCTCCTGACAGGGCAAAAGAAACATCTGCTGTTGGGGAGTTACAAAAGAGGAAACAACATTCAACGCAAAAATTGCATCTATGTGATTGGAACAAGCTGTGCAGGTATCTGTCACTGGTCACACTGCAGAGGTGTTGCCTTCTTCAGTACATCATTTTTTTTAAGGTGTGCAGCAAAGCCAAGAGCAGTTTGGGGACTGGCATTTTTGCAGACACTGTGTGTGCTATGTCACTGGAGAACCAGCTTGTTGTATCCTCAGGGTTTCTTTCCATGGGATTTGACAGAATGGCAAAAAGCTCATGGGCTGTTGCTCATGACATGGCATTTTTTGTAGGAATCTTAAGCTGTTCTTGTTGATTCTTCACAGCATTTCCTTCACAAAGTCACTTGGTACCAATCCTCACCAGGACTTGGGGCTCTGGGCATGCGTGGCTCCCAGGGGTGTGTGTGGTGAGGGGTTAATTTGCTGCTCACTGCAGGATGATTTGGCAATTCCTTGTTTTCTGAAGTTGTCACACTGTCTTCTAGGAGCTGCTGCTATAAATAGCTCTTGGGGGGGTGCAAGGGATGTATTTTTTCCAGGCAGAAGCCCAAACCCAGCAGTGAAACACTTGACTGTCAAACCTGGCACAGCAGGACAGGGACACAGAGGGAAGGGATCTGCTGGTTCTGCATTGTGTGAGTTGGTAGGAAAGCCCAAGCAGTGCTAAGAGCACCATCCTTCCCTCTCACACTCAATTTATTCTTAAAGCCATTTATCAAATGCAACTTTCTGCAATCCACACCAAACACTCTGAGCAGAGCTCAGTCCTGCTCAAACCACGTGCAGATATTTTGCCCCCATTCTCAGCTGAGCCTTTCTGTCACCCCCTGATGCATCTGGCACATCACAGGCTGAATCCTCCCTCAGCCTCACTCCAACCCCTGTCTCATGTCCAGTCCAAAGCAGAGAATTTCCATGAGGACTCAGCCTCCCACTTCTGCTCAGATAGGCTTCACCCAGCAATCACTTGCATCTCCTGTCATTAAGCCGCCTGTTTGATCCCAGCCAAATTGTCCTTATGGGGATCTGGCACACACTTGGGATCCAGGCATACTGGGAAAACGACTTCAAGGCTGTTTAGAGAGGTCCCCATGCCTACAAAAGTTCACAGTTCAAGGGGATCCCCCTATCTCTGCCTGCAACACTCACTGTTAAACACATGCTGCTGGAAAATTTTCCTTTGGGGAGGGAAAAGCACGACGGAGAACGGCCTGATGTGAAGTTCAACAATATCAGCCTTGGCATGTTTTAACTTAATGCAAGATGGAAATCCAGGATGGACCAGGCTGGGTTGTTTACCATCCCCTCTTTCTCTCCCCCACCCACGCTCTCCATCCACTTAGAGTGGTGCCACTTTTCCCAGGAACAAGCCATCACCCACAGGCCTGAGCAGGCAGCGATTCCTCCCACTCCTTCAACTGCGCCCTAACTACTCCCTTCTTCCCAGACAAGGGCATGCCAATCACTCTTATCTTGGCTGCATCACAGCTCCAATCCCTGAGCAAAGACAGGCTATTCCATTGCCAGACCTCAACTGTTCAACCCTTCCCTTCCCCCTCACACCTCAATCACATGGACCTTAAAATCCCTGCCCAGGGCAGGGGGTGGCAGAGGAAGGCAGGGAACAGGGCTGGCTGTGCTCTTGCTGTCACAGCTCTCCTTGCCAGCTCAGCTCCTGTGAGCCAAGGGAATGAAACCATCAAGGCTGTGCCCCAGCCTCTGCTGTGCCGAGTGGGAAGCAATCCTGCCATGGCTGGCACGTGTTCCTGGCTCTCTGGCTGGCAGGGCTGTGGGAGGCATTCTGGGATGCCAGGAGATGCCCCTTTCTGGGGTGACCCACCATTCCAGGAGCAGCAGGGCAGCCCTCCCGCCCAGGTCTGGCACCAGGACATGGCTCACACACCATGGGACTGCTCCCGTGCCAGCACTTGTTTGAATAATGACATTTTCAGGCTGACACCTGCAGAGATGTTTGCATTTCGCTTCTTGCACCTCCATGCTTTCTTCTAATTGATCTCACAGCCTGAGATTTTCCTAAAATATTCACTGGTTTCATGGCCTTGCTTCCAGGAGCATTTTTGTTCCCTTTCAACAGACTGCAGTGCACAGTGATGTGTCACTTGTTCTCTTGGTGATCTTGGGCTTTCCGGGCTCTGGAAATCCAGATGCTGCCTTTCCTGCCCACATCCCTTGGCATCCTTTCCCTGCTCTCATCTCTTGGCAATGAAATGAAACCAATTCACAAGAAAATCTACTGCAGACATTGTTGTCTTCAGCTGAGTGGAAACTCCCAGATGCTTTTGCTGTTGCTGGCTTAGGAACATTTGTGGTTTCTGGCATATCCTTGACAGGTACGAAACTTGTACAACTGCTGAGTCATGAGCTGCACAGGGAGTGACACAACACACCCCACAGTCAACTTCCAGAGGTGGCCTTTGGCTGAAAATTCACTGGGAGGAGGGAGAGGTGAGCACCAAAAACATCTGTGGGGATGGTGTGGGCCCCAGGCCAGCAGCAGTCGGGAAGAGGTGGCCCTAACCAGAAAGGGGTGTGTGGCTTCCACAGCCTGGTGGAGGATTAGGCAGAGCTCCTGGGCAGGACAGCTCACTTGGAATGCTGCTCCTTCCCCAAGTGATGGCTGTGAAGGGGGTAAATGGTGTCACACCTGCCTGAGAGCCAACAGCAGAGACAGCTCCCACTCCTACCTACCCAAATATGCACATGTGGCATCCCGTTCTCTCACTCCTTGAGTTAATTTCACTTCTGAAGATTATTCACTTCTGGCAGATTATTAAGGAATGTAATTACAAACACTATGAAGAAAAAAAAGGGTGAAAAATATTTAGTCTCCATCAAGGACACACTTGGAGGGAATTTGTTTTTCCTGCATCTCTGATAGCCAAAGGGCTCACTCTATGGAAAGCATCCAAACTCCACAGCTCGAAGTCTGAGCTGCTTCTCTCTGTCTTTTAAAGCAGAAGGGAAGGAATAGTCTCTGGAGAGACCCTGCCACTGCTGGGTAGCACAGAAACACCCTGGGCAGCTCCCATTTGGAGAGGCTCATCTGAGACACTGTATTGAATGAGGCAGGCTGGAAAGGATGGAGGTGCAACACAAAACCATCAGCACCACACGGATCTCGTGGCCATGGTGATGTTGGTGAGGGACCACAAGCACATGGTGCAGTTTGCTTTAGGATAAACAGGCAACCCAGTAAATTTATCCAGGGTTAGTCATGCCAATAGCAGCCACGGCCTATTGTAACATTTACCAGAATTCATTGGGTGCTTCCCTGCCATCCATATGAGTAATAATAATAACAACGATAAATACTTCAGACATGAACAAGTTAATCCTGCTCTTTTAAAAGCAAAAAATATTGCTGCCCTTATTTTAGGGGTGGGAACCTGAGATAAGCAAGGAGGGTGATCTAATCATTGTTATTCTGTGGAGTACACGATCACTTACAGTGTTTTGGCGCCTGGTTCATTTAGGTAATTATTTTGTGATCCACCCATAAGTAGAACAACAGTGGCAAAGGTTTGGAAATGGAGAACAGACCACGTTGCTTCGTAGGATACTGGATACTCTTCTCATTACTTCTGACTGGAGGCAACAGGTACAAGAGTTTTGGGGAAGAAAAGCAGGATATGATGGAGGAATGCCCCCTGCTTGGACCTTGGCTCCAGACCTAGTAAGCACCACAAGATTCATGCACATTTTCACTCTACCCACAAAACTATTGGTGTCAGGAACAGGCACAAAAAGGGGACAAAGATTTTAACATCTGTCTTGAATTCAGTCTTCTGGGTCCAGAACCAGGCCTGGTTTCAACTAGGCTGGGTTCAGCACGATGTAGAAAGGACAGAGTCACCCACCTCTGTTCCCACAACCAGCATGTGAAAACATTTCCCACCAGGCAGAGTCAAAGCTGTAGTTACCAATCACTCTGTACTTCTAATAAGCTTGTCCTGCAAAACTCTGCAAATACTACTGACCAATCAGTCTTTACTACACCCTGTTTATTGTGCTGAATTCACTGAGCACACAGACCTGCTACCACTTTTACCTACCTCATAGCTGTTTGTTTCAGATAGCAGAAACTTCTGCTTTTAGCTTCAAACACTCAATCCCTTTATAAGAATAAAAATTTAAGCCTTTATGCCAAAATCTCCAAATACTCAATAAGCACTACAGTAATCCCCATAATACATATCCATCAGTCCTACAGTCAGCCTACAATCTGTACACATCAGAGCAGTTTTCCTGGGGTATTCAGGAGTCAGTGGACTCCTAATTCCCTGTCTTCCTCTCTAACACCAGAGGTGACAGAGGACAGGCCAGGAGCTGCAGTCGTTTCTGTGTAGTCAAGGAACCATTTCACCCTGTGCCTACATCAGGCACATTTCCAGAACACTGGAAGCTGCCATGCTGGAGAAAACCTCAGTGAAGGAAGCATTCAGAAAGTCTGTGACTTAAACCAGCTTGTTCCTGACTCTGCTGGAATGGCCCCACACTGAGACCTAAGCCAGGTTCCCACCAGAGCAACAGGATGCAGTTCATAGGGATATTTCTCACACTCACATTTACATCCTCATGCTAGGCTCTGTTCCTCCTCAAAGGTGTCCTGTTTTCAGCTGGGATAGAGTTAATTTCTTGTTATTAGTTGCTACAGTGCTGTGTTTTGGATTTAGCATGAGAATAATGCTGATAACACCCTGTTGTTACTTACAAGTGCTTACTCCAAATCAAGGACTTTCAGTTTCTCATGCTCTGCCGGTGAGCAGGTGCACAAGAAATGGGGGGAACACAGCCAAGAGAACTGAGCAAAGGGATATTCTGTACTAGAGGATCTCAGGTTCACCATATAAACTGGGGGGACCAGGCTGGGAACTGCCTTGGGACAGGCTGGGCATCAGCCAGCACATGGTGATCAACTGTAGTGGGTTTTATTTCTTTCTCTCCCTCTCTTTGTCCTTGCTATTACTATCACTACAATTAGCATTAATATATTACATTTTATTGCCATTAATAAGTGGTTCTTATCTCAACCCACAAGTTTCACTTTTCTTTCTGATGCTCCTCCCCACCGGGGAGAGAATGAGTGGGCCTGTTGTACTTTGCTGCCAGCTGGGGCTAAACCATGACAAAAGGTGACAGCAGAGACCTGTGATGGTGGTGCATGACAGGGAGAGACAGTCACCAGTTCCTTGGAAAATCCACCCTGTCCCAGTGTGCACCTTTTCCCACTGACACCTCTGCCTGGGGCAGGCACAGTTGTTCAGTTTATCTCAACAGGCAGGAGAATGACTGACTTTGGCACATGCTGCTCTGAGATTTGTGCAATCGTATCCAGCAGTTTCCAAAGCTTAGGGATTTTGCAAAAGAGTTTGCCAAGCAGCAAGAGGCCTTTAAGAATTGCAGCCCTTGAAAAATCAGCTCAACCACGTCCCTGTTACTTGCTGGCAAAAAAGAAAAACAAAACATCACCTCAGTCACGTGCTGAACTGTGGAAAAAAACAGGCTGTTTTCTTCATCTTCCTGCCCTGCTAACCACAATCTGAGAGATGTGAGGAGGATCATGTGCTCTCCTGCAGGTTGGGGCCAGTGGAGAGAGTGAGGGAGGATGGTGGAATTTCAGATTGGGTTTGGACATGCAGCCTTGCAATGCCAAGGCAAGAAATCTCATTGGGTTTGAGCAATGAACACGTCTGACAGGGTGCCAGGAGAAAGGGAAACCCCAAAAGGATAAGGAACATGTTCAAACTCCATAAGATTCACGGAGAATCCAGCAATCACTGGTCCTCAAGCTCTTCCCACCCTGACCCTCTCCTCATTTCCCTGTCAGTGATTTGCCCCGTTGTGCTGTTCCTGAGCCAGGTGCCCTGGAGAAAAGGTGGGAGGCCAGAACTGCAACATCTTTCCACGAGTCTGGCATATCCCCAAAGCATTACCAACCTCACCCAATTCCCAGAAAGGGTTTTCTAATGGGATGGCAGATGCAACTTCTTTCTACCACACTCAGTTCCCTTAATTCCAGAAAAGACTGCTGTACCTCCCTCCTCTCTGTTTTTTCTCTTTCCAGTCCAGAATCCATCAGTAAGGCTTTGGACAGCAAGGAGCAGTGTGGCAGTTCATAAAGAAGAGTGGAATGACTTTCCATCCCATGGCAGTCCCCACCTTGACACTCTGGTCACCTTGTCCAGCCATGACTGATGGCTGGCTGAGCTGCAGAACACACCAGACACACGAAACCAATATTTTAGAGAGACTTCTGTTTCTACTTACACTCCAAATCAGTCCATTATTTGCAGAACTGGGGTGACAAAGGGGTCAAATGAATCTTTCCAGCATCCAGACAATAAAGTGTTGATTTGATGTATAAAGTTATCATTGCATTGCATCACACCCCCTGTTCTCAGGCTGCAGAGGACCCTTTTCTCCCCAGCAGCTCTGGTCAACACCAGACCTCTGTGCTCAGCCCCTGCCCTGGTTTTGGCACAGGGGGAGGCTGATAATCCTCTCTGCTCCACACACATGACCTGCTTGGCTCTAGGTTGGAGACCAGCTGCATCAATCTGTGGTTTTGCCACCTACGTGATATAAAAGAGCAACCCTGTACAGCAGAGGACTCTGATGGATCAGATTGAAATAGCAAACTAATGCTGATCTATCCAGGCCACTAAGAATCAGAAATCAGATTAGGGAGAAGTCACTTACTGCACTGTCCTCCAAACAGGAATTATTCAGGGGATATAATGGAAATGGAAAAACTATCAGAAATGAGATTAAATGACGAAACAATGTCCAAACACAGGGCAAAGTCTCCATCCACTGAGGCACATTGAGCAGAGGGTACATTGCTGGGTGAGGACTGAGAACAGCAGCCTTTAATTACCCCTAAACATGGCACTCCATTGCTCATTCAGCTACTGGAGCTGGCCAGGGTGGACACTGGGCTGCATAAGGGTTCGGAAAATATTAATTTTAAATAGTTGGCAGCATAATAGCAAGGACCTTGCAATTCTGCACACCAAGATCATATTCCCACATGTTCAACCCACAGCTAAAAGGACTCTGCTCCCAATCCTGCTGGCCAGGAGACTCCTCTCCCAATCTCAGAGGGGTGAGGATCATCCATGGCTCTCTGTTGGAACAGAAATTGCCTCCCTGCAGAAGAGCTGTGCTTTTCCCTTGTATCAAATGATCAGAGAACCCAGATATTCACTGGCTGGCTGTTGTTCTACCCCAGCTGCCAGCACTGGGGCACACAAGGAGTTGGGGTGTCACAAGGGCTGGCTCAGTAACCAGTCAGCCTGGGGCCAGCAGCCTCAGGTTGGAAAGCATCAGGAAAAACAGATTATGTCCCAAGGACAGCAGTGCTCACTGTATATAAACAGCTAAACTCCAAAATAATCCAAAAAACAAATGAACCCTCAAAGCTCTCCTCCCTTTGCCATCAGCTACGCCTTAATGTCCAGGACATCACAAAAGCTGATGACTGAAGGAAATAAAACAGAGCTCTTGATCAAAATCCAATCCTATTATTTTCCAGCTTGTGGAACAGAGACAAAACAACATTTAAGTGCCTGTCATTTACCAGTGACCTTTGAGCAGAAATGTCCTGACAGCCCTGGTTTGTGTTTCCACTGCCATGAGCTGTTTCACAGCTGTGTGGGGGAGCACAGGGAGGGTGAGCCCACGGGGGTTTCACTTCTGCAGCCACCTGAACCCTCAGGTGGGTTAAATATCCTTGAACTGCTGTGTTAATGCTTTCAGAGTCACACAGGCTAGCTGAGAAGACACAAATATTTCACAGGCTGAAATTCCACAGCTCTGTGCCAAGCAAAGAGATCCAGGAGGTCCCTTTTGGTCTCACAGAGTTTAGAGTGGGATTAATCCCTGGCAAGATTAATCCCCAAAAGTGCCAAACACACCTTAGGAAAACAAGGAAGTCCCAAGTCATTAACATGGAATATTATCATTATTAAATTCAGTCAGCTGAAATCCTAAGGACCTGACAGAGCAGTGTAAGGGACTGCAACTGTCCCAGATTTGACAGGGTTTGGATGCAAAGCCTTTCCCAAAGAGCTGAAAATACTGAGATGAGATTTCTTTTGAAAAAATATGTGAAATGTCAAAATAATACTGCTTGGTGCAAAAGTTGTTTGGAATTTAGATACAACTGAACTGTATAATCTTCTGTAAGAAAACTTCTGAATAGTATGAGATTCATCAAATATAGTCCTAAAGAAATCCTTAATTATGTCTCAATTCTCCTTAGCAGTCTCAGTTATTCTGTTAAAAGAAAAAAAACAAAACTCACAAGAACTTAAATCTTAAATAAAGTGTTAAAATAAAAATGAGCCTCTGATTTTGAGCAATTTTTTTGAAATTCTCTTGGAAGAAGAAGTTGGACACCCAGTCCTATACCACTTGGTACTGGTCTCAAATAGTTCTTAATAATCTCCTTTGTGAGGCTGTACTAACCCAAGACTTTGTGAAGAAAAAAATAATTAAATAAAGCTCACTAAAAAAGGGAAGAAGAATTGCACCAAACCCCACAGTGAGACTCAGAAATGTACACTCAGAAAGCCACAAGTGTTTACATCAACCTCACATGTCAAGGATGCCCATTCATTCCCGCTGTGTGTGGCTGATCCTGGCCGTGCTCTTGGACACGTGGCTGGTACCTCTGGTGGCCACCAATCCTCGTGGCCATGGGGCTCCTGCAAGCCTGGGGACATCAGGGATTTCACACAAGCTCATACACTGCCCACAGCAGTGACAAAGCAAAATGGGAACCAGGGGTGATTCTTGTAAAAAAAAAAAAGCATTTCCTTCTCACAAGGCCCATCTGTGAGGTCACTTCCCAGAAGAGATTTGCTGGGTGGAATCTTGGCCAGCCCCAGCAAGACAAATATATCTGTCATTGCCTGACTTCTGGAAAATCCAATATTTTCACTCCTGGAAAGAGCTAGAACATCTACAGCAGCACGGTGTGATTTCCCTCCTTTCCAAGCTCACTGGCCACTTGGAGACACAGCCATCTGAGCTCAGACAGCATCCCAGAAACACCAACACTGGCTCCTTCTCTTCTCAAACAAAGCAAACCAAAGACACTGCACAGACTGTCTCTGGGAAACCTGTGGGTCTAATCCCACCAGCTGCACCAGGTACACTCAGCTCTTTTTGGGCTTTCTGCTTCCAGCAGGAATGGCAATGGCACATCCTCCTCCTGGTGCAGCCTGTGAGGCCACATCCCTGTCCCTTCTCTTCACTCCATCTGTGTAAGACACCCTCAGAGCCTTCAAGGCTTCCCTGGGGAACACGGAGGAAATGAGATTTCTGCTTCCAGAGCTTTCTGCTGTGCCAAGGTGTGTGCCAGGGTTACTGCAACTCTAACATCACCAAGCAGCTGTGAAAATTGTCCCTGGACTACTTTTCCCAAAGCCCTGTAACTGGTACATGGGGCATTTTCTACCTTTATGTTCCTTCCCTCTCCCCCATCTCTAAAGTGCCTTCCTCAAAATCCCAGGACACTTGCCCAGCGTGTCACAGAATGAATTGTGTTCTGGTGGATGAGGGGTCATTTTTTGTCATATCCACTGTGGCAATGCAGGGCAGATGCCCAGAGCTCTGGCTACAGTTCAGACACAGTAATCAGTAGGATCTGTGAAGAAACTTCTGGTCTTTCAAAACATTCACATGATTTCTACCAACAGATTATATTGCAACAGGACTCTGTGGTTTTGTGTTTCTTCATACTATGAAACTGCTGGAATAAAAACATTTCAGGATAAAGGGGGGAGGATCTTACAAAAACTAAAACAAAAAAAAAAAAAAGACACAACCCCTCCCCTATGCTGTGGGATCCTCCTACCCCTGTTCTTTTCTCCACTTTCAGTATTTGCCCTTGGATATGCTCAGGTCTCTGGTGAGCTCAGGCATTGCAGTACCAAGCAAGCAGCTTGGCAAAGTCTCATTTGCAGCCTAAATACTGATCCAGCTCTGAGTGGACATGAGGGCCACTGCCCAGGATGGCCACTGACCCTGGTAATGAGCTCCTTTACACATGCTGAATTAAAAAAAGAGACTGGCTCTGCTAGCACAGGGTATCTACAAAGCCAGAAGTAATCTTCCTGCTTCCTGGCACCAGAAAAGACAGAGGCATATTAAAATAGGACTTGTTTTCTGAGAGGGGACACTGCTCAGCAGAAGCTTCTCAGCAGAGCAGCTCTCTGGGGCTCTCATCCAGGCTGTGTGGCTGTGATCACATTGTGCCAACACTGCTGAGAAGCCCTGAGCCAGTGCTGGAAGGTTACAGCACATTTCATGCCTTGCATAACTTTTGAGCAGCAGTGCACAAACCCACATAGCTCCAGGTTTCACTCAGGAGCTCTGGCTCATGAGCCACAGCTCCAAAAAACCTGCAGAGTTATAAACCTCCCTATCTGCTCCTGGGAGTCCCACAGCTAGGGGTTATCCCAAGGAATACAACAGCATTCCAGTTTGTTTATGGCTTCATGGGCAAAGACCAGACCCAGAGACAGGACAGAGGTGAGGAGTAAAAAAGGTTAGCAGATCCTGAGAGATGCACATGTGCTGACCTGGAGCTACTGATTCTTGCCCATCCTACAGCACAACACAGTGGGAAGGCAGTGTCAGTTTGAAACTTTCAGATAGCCTTTAGGACACACTTTCACTGCAGGATAAATGGGATTTTGTGTTCCAAAAATACACTAGTGAAATATTTTTGCCAGTTCATCTCCTGTGCTCAGAGTAGGAAGATGTCGTAGGCTGATTTCCTGACAATTCACACTGAAACAGATTTCTCTTTCTGGTTCTACCTGTAAGGAAGGAATTTCTTTGCTGCCATCACTGTATTTTCCAGAGCCACTATTTTAGAAACCCAAGCATCTCGCTCCTTGTAGCCACTGTCACAGGTGAACACCAAAAGATGACAGAGTGTGACTGACTGACTGCTTCAGAAATCTGGCACATCTGGAAGTGTCTGAGTCTCTCTTGGTGAGTTTCCCCATAATTAGTGAGCCCTTGCTGGAAGCACATCTCGACCTGGGCACTGGGACTGAATTGAGCTAGCAGGAAAAGAAGGGAAGGGAACAAGTGCTTTGAGCACACAGTATTGGAGACAGGAATGTGACTCAGCAGGCAGTCATGGTGGGTGCAGGAAAAAGCAGAGAGGGATGAGGAGAGAAAACACAGCTCTGAACACTCTTACTCAAATACAATCCTTACTTGCCTGAGAAAATGATTCAATCTTGCAAACCACATGAGGATTAGAAGGAGCTTCCACGCTTTCCTTTACACAGAGATATTTACATGTAGCATTATTCTCCATATTGCACTGAGACTACCATGCATTTCCCCAAAAGATTCAGGACCATCAACAAAACTTAGGATTCAAAAGCACAGAAGCATTCCACTCTGTCATTCCTTTCTGTAGATGCCCAGTGCCCCAATCCTGGTAAATGACCTAGATTCCTTGGAGAAGAAATTTAATCACTCGCAGGGAGCTGATGCTGAAAAGATCACAATATTTGTTCTCTGATCCAGTCCTAAAGACGTCATCAAGCTTACAGCACTCTGACTCCTCGTGAATAATCTGCACTGAAATATCATCCAGGAAGCTCTTTACAGAGAAAGGGAATGTGCAAATACTGTGCTGAGGTTTTCAGCTCCATGGGCATGTGACACTGTTTTAATTTTATGTTCAGTGTCCCAGCCAGAAATCTCATGTGGCAGCTGGCCTCCAGAATTCTGTAATATGATAATTAAATGTCTGCCTATAAACAAGTGTTTGTATTACAAGTGCTTTCCCATGGTATTTATCTGTGCAGCAGGAATCTGAGGCAGGCACAGAGGCAGCAGCAGTTTTTCTTGGGTCTAAGCAAGTCTCCTATCCCAAGAGAAACAGAGTAGCACAGTCCTAGCCATAAAAATAATTAGTTCTATTATATTTATATGGAATATGTATCTTTTATTCCAAAGAATTCTCAAAGCTATTTACTACCTGTATATCTATCTCAGCATATGAGACTGCTGTTCCATCAGGGGCCAATTGCAACTGCAAAGTCTCACGAGGACTTTGCAGAGTCTCTGGATCTTCTTTGGAAAGGAATGCAATGGTTGGTACCAAAACCTCTGGAAGGAAGGGGAAAAAAAATCCCATGCCATTAAATCCAGCCACTTCTTAAAGACAGCTGTGCACAGAAACTTAGTGGTCCAGGACAGATCATGAGAAAAAGTGCCCCAGGCAGCTGGAAGCACATGTTGAGTTCAGGTGGTTGGGAAAGCACCTCCTCCCAAGCAGAATCCACATGAGAGACTGATCCAAGGAGTGACCCCACTGTCCTGCACACACCAAAGGCTTGCACAGGAACCTGCCTGCAACTTCTCATGATGTAGGCACTGAAATGATGGGACAAGCCTGACACCAAGGAGCAGTGGTACAGGGACTCTGGCTGCCATCTGTGACCATGTCCTCTCTCAGTCTCTTCCATGCACTCTCTCATGTGGGCCGGACACTACTCCTGGGATAATACACCTTTTCCAAACCAGCAGAGCAGTGCAGAGGACCCGAATGGCTCCCAGCAATTCCCTGTCCTGGCTGACTGAGCTGATGTTGAGCCTGAGCTGAGCCAGACTAAAGATGTATTCGTGCTCACATAACCTCCCATGTGAGCCAACAGACCCTGACAGACAGGAGCACTGACTGTAATCAAATAATCAGGGCTCTGACTGAGCTATGGACACCAACCCTATCCCAGACTCTGAGCAGTGCCACTGATTTCTGCTGAAATCCTACCAAGGTCAGACCAGTTCAGAAAAGTCCAGGTGTAATTTTGCTTGCTGAAGGCAAGACAGCATTTTAAGAGAGAACAGATTTAATTAGTGCTATTTGAACATGATGAGTTAAAGAATTAGGAAAGGGGGGAAATAAAGGCAGAGAGAACTCCAACAAGTATAAATTTTAATCTCCCCACTGCGAGCTTAAAAAATGTGGGAGAGTTGAGGAAGAGAAGAGAAATTGCCAAAGGGAAATAATGTTTCTTCTAACAAGATGTCCTGGATTAAACCACAACACAAGATAATGCAGGGTTTGGGAAATAAAACCAAATAGAAAAAGCCTGCAGTTAAGAACCCTGCTGCTTAAAAGCAGCCCTGAATTCCCATCACTGCAGGTTATACTGAAGTGGTTCTGCTTTGCTTTGTATTTAACACTCCACATTTCACTCCTGCTCCCGTGGAAAGCCAAGTTTGGATGCGGGATTATGGCGCAAAGGCTGATGACCACATTAGCCATCTGCTCTCCTGCAGGTCCGAGCACAATCCAGGTTCTTTCTGAGCCAAGAGTCATTGGCTAAATGAGGTGACACTTGTGATTTGTGTGTCAGACCATCCCCACTGCTGAGCCTTCACCGCTGAACCGCGCTCCAGACCTGCGGGAAGGAAACTCCAGCCGAGCCCAGCCGCTAATGGCTCACCTGGCAGAGCTGCTGCCCGTGGCCAAGGCAGCCCTTGCCAAGCCCAGGCACGGCTTGGGATGATGAATGGAGAACACATGCAACAAGTCTGGCCACAGCTAAACAGCCTCAGCCCCCTGGATGGGAGCCAGCAGATGCAGCAGCACACGTTTTATGACATGCGGGGACAGGGAGCGTGGTCGTGCATCCCCAGCAATAGGCTCAGCATCTCTTCCTCCTTATTTATGGGAAACCTGTTCTGCCCAAGGTTCATGCTCCAAAGAGCTAAATATCCACTGGCATAAACCCCCAGTGATACCTGGAATTAGACTGAAACAAGTCCTGGTAATTTGCAACAGGGCAGGAAGTTTATCTGCAGTAGATCGGAGCAAAAGGGAATGAAGCAGTTCCAGGCAGATCTGCTTTGTACGGAAATGCCTTAAATACCCAGAGGAGCACAGCATAAAAATGGAAACAGCCTGATATAAAACCTCTGACGTCACAGGGGCTGTTTCCTCCAGCCTCAGCCAGCTCTAATAAAATTCTGCTGAGAAGTTCCAGAAGCAGCATTTACTTTGGAGTCCAAAAGACTCAGTCTGCTATAAAAAGAATTCTATTTATTTATGGGAGCTGGTGGTCGCCCTGGTGTGCTTCCCATGCCTCCTGCTTCTGCAGACAGACCCACAGCCATGGATGGCTGCCCAGACAATGGTACCCAGCCATCAGCTGTGTGCTTGCTCTCAGTCCCCTGCTTGTGGTGGGGGAAAGCAGCAAAATGAATTAATAAAGTGCATTTCCTGGAACTGCAGTAATCATTCCTTTCCTTCAGAACTGCAGTAGGTAAACCCCCCATACAAGGGTTGTTTCTGTCTTATCACATCACCCTGCAGAGAGTCACAGTCCCCTTCCATGTGTCCTTTGTGCATGCCTCTGGGCAGAATCAGTGACACAAGGGCTGCTACATCTCACAGCTCACCCTGTTAGTCACAATCCTGGCTGTTTTCCTCATCTTCACATCCCCAGTCCTTCTCTCAAAGACTCAGCTTGCTTACATCCAAACCCAGGTCTGAACATTTTCCTCCCCACCTCAGGGAAGGACACCCACTGGGGGACAGATGAGCTATGTAATGGCCTCCTGACATTTTTGTAAGGCAATTTGAAAGGTGAAAAAGTAAATAAAACCCTCCTGCTGCCTGGGGATGTTTCTCTCTGTGGTGGCTTGCACTGCCTGGCTGACTGCAGGCTCTGTAGTGGGGAGGAGCTCCCTGCAGAGCACACGTGTGCACACACCCAGCCTGCACCGTGCCCACAGCCCTCCACAAGAAACCAGGCCAACTTCCAGAGTATTTATAGATCTTGAAAAAGAGCCAGAACCCTCTCTCCAAGAGGATGCACAATTAAACATTGTGCAAAGTCATTAAGCCTTACAACACCGACTGCACAGCCCTGGTCTGGTAATGGGGATGGCAGCTCCTCACCAGACTTCATTAGATTAGTTCACGTAATTGCAGGTACCCTAAAATACCTGTGAAATCCCACTGATCCCAAACACAGAACAAAAACAATTGCTGGCAATGACAGAGGTATAAATGTACTTCTAAAGTTTAGCACAGGCCTCTGCTGATGGCAAAGAATCCAGTGGCAGATACATGAATTTACATTTTCATCACACAACAGTTCTCTGCTCTCCCCTTTATCAGAAGAAAATATTTTACAGTTTTTCATTTTAACTTTAACTCCATTTTGAAGGAGTTCCAGCCCCCTGACACATGCTATCCCACATGCAGAAGGCCTTTGCAGACAGCCCCAGCAGTTAATGGGGATGAGGTTGATGGTCTAAATTAGAAGAGTTCTCTTTTACCCTTGAACTTTCTTTAGCCTGTCTGCCGCAGGAGATTAAGGAAGTAAAAGTTCACAAACGGATGATTTGTCAAGGGATTGTCACAGGTTAGCTTTTATTTAAAGCTTTCTCAAGCATCTTATCTTGCTGGGCTTTAAAGCTGACCAGTCACCTTGGCACCCACCTCTGTTTCCTGAAGTGTAGTTATAAAAATGGCTGAGGACGCCACTTGATACCAGGACACTGACAGCCTGTGACACTGCTGTGCTAACGAGGGCAGATAATCAGCAGGCAGTGGAGCAGCCATCACAACCAGGCTGAAATGTAAGGTCTGGGCACTACAGTCCTGCTTCCAAGAGCCACAGGCACCAGATCCAGCAGATCCCCAATTTTCAGCTACTCAAAAGTGGCTTTTTCAATCTCTGGACCATATCATAACCTTGAAATATGAATTAAACATATCTGTGCCTACTATTTGCACCCTCTTCCCCCACTCCATTTGCATGCACATGTTTCAAAAGTTTCTGTATGAAGAGTATTATTTCAGTTCCAAGGAGTATTACTGCTTGGTGAGGTTAGATAAAGTGTCACTGCACTCACTGAAGCTCTTCCAGAGAAAAATCTCACCTGAGATCACCCATCTGGGCTTCAGAGCAGAGCCATTATTTCAGCCAGACCATGAGCATCTAACTCTGGGCCCTCTCTTGCACCCTAAAGGCTTAAGGGGCCTCTGTGAAGGACTGACAAAAATCCAGACCAAAACCTGCCAGCACAAGAAGGGAACAACTCCTAAGCAGACCACACTAGCTCTTTAGCAAATGTTGTTTGTTCTTTCCCTTAACTTCTTCATAGAAGCCTTAGCAGGCTGCATTTCATCACTGCCACTACAGCTTTAACAAAAACAAGTTCTTTTAATTAAACAGTGGCTACAAAGCCTGAAACCCTAAGTGATGGACAGACAGACAGACATTCTGGCTGAAGGCTCCTCAGTTTCATTGCTGTGCCACTCTCTGACTCTGTAGCAAAGACCTGCCTCCTGAGTGGCAAGAAGTGAGATTCATTTGATGTCTGTCATTATCTGCCACTCAGATCCAAGTCATTCCAAACGATTCCCAGTACCACTCTCCAGAGCTCTTTCCCTGCCACGAGGGGCTGTAAGCATCCCATCTCCACACATTTACAGTGTGTAACTGGAGCTGTCTGGTAATGCTCTACATATGGGCTTGAAAGAACATTATTGACAGCATATTGCTTAAACTGGGCGAGCAGCTACTTCTCAACCTGTTTTCAACCTCATAATTCAGCAGTGTCCAAATTAATTTTATGATAATCTCATGCATCAATAAATTCAACTCACAGGTGGCTGACAGAACCCAAGATTTTGAAAATTATGTGCATTCCCCTTCAGGGAACAGACACGGGCAGAAGCAAAGGCTTGATTGCAGCCTGTGTATTTTTAGACACGTTAATTAAATCTGCCACATCATTTTAGATAGATGGCTCTGCAACTTTAATCCCAAGGTGCTGCCTTTCAGAGGGATTCCTGCGGGAGTCAATTATATTTTGTTTGCATAGTGTTAACAGGTGGTACCTGCAACTCTAAACTCTGGGCATGGAAATGAAAATCCAAAGAGCAAATTCTGTTCACTTCGCTAAAACAACTGTAATTGCAAGCAAACATCCAAAAGGCTCCTTGGGATAAATTACCTTTCCCAAACTCCTCAGAAAATATAGTTTTCCCATCTATCCAACTGCTAGTCAAGCCTCGCTCAAAGAAAACTAGGATTGGTTCCCTGTTTTATTCCTAAACCTCACTGCTTTTGTTATAGAATCATAGACTGATTTGGGTTGGAATGGACCTTACAGACCATCTGGTTCCAGCTCCTTTCCACCAGCCCAGAGTGCTCCAATCCCTGTCCAGCCTGGCCTTGGACACTTCCAGGGATGAGGCAACCAAAACTAAAATTCAAAGGGGTATTTGTGCATTAGTTGGGATTTTTGTCTTTTCCTCCACAAGGCCACAGTGTCCCTCATGACCATGAACTGCCCCAGCTACCACACAGCCCTTGTGTGGATATTCTATTACAAAGTTTCCACGTTGCTTTCCCACTGTCACAGAAGGACTGGAGACAGAATGGAAGTGGCAGGATCACTACCAGAGATGCCTCTTCCCCTCCAAAGCTCTCTTTTGACCATCCAAAGGTTTTTAGCATATCAGGTCTATCAGAAAGCTGGCCAGGGTTTGCCCTTATCAGCAAGTTATCTGGGCTGATTTATAAATGATGACAAACAGCCCTTTCAAGTCCAAACATCCCAAGAGGCTGTTTGAGGAAGGGAAAGGAGATTTGGAGCACAGACATCATTATCTTATCAGCTCTGTTGTAATTCTGATAAGCTTCCTTTCTTAGGGTTTATTTTACCAAGGTTTCTCCATTACTTAGACCTCAGTTTTGCATCATTTTGGTTGCATATCAAAGGGTGAGTCAAAAGCTTCATCAAATGGGAAGAGAGGTGCATACGTGCAAAAACAAATGTCAAGTCCTCTGCACTTCATTGGCTTTGGGATCTGAGGGGCATGAAAAAACAAAACAAAACTGTGGGAGCAAAGCATTCAGCCAGATCACATCTGTCTTCACACTAAGATTCCCACAGGGAAACATGAAAACCCCAGGAAAAATTTCATCCAGATTTAAATCTTAAAAAGAAGAATGAGAATGAAACTGCAAGTCTATTTCACCCATAGTATGATTCCAGGCCAGCTCCTGGCTCTCATTTATTACCAACACTGAATTGTGAGCTCCAAATCATTGAGGTTCACTCCACTGGATGGATTTTTATTCCCATTTCACACAGCATGTGGAGCTGGGTTTGATTCATTAGAGACAGGAGACCTGCTTTAAGGACTGAGCCCCTTCTCTGTTCTGCACCTTAACTGAAACAGGAATATAATCTGGAAGATGCTCCTTTGAATTGCTTTCTCTGTCTCTGGTGGAAGGGCACACACTCTATTGACAGATGGAGCTTATTTAATTTAATAACGGCTGATTTTAATCAGACTTAGAGTTCATAGCAATTAACAATTAAGTCCTCAGTTTCTGCAGAGGTTGTCAGTGTCTCTCACTGACAGCTGGGTGAGACATGGGGGGTGCAGGGAGGTGGCAGCCAACCTACCCTGCCCTGTGTGCCTGGCTCAGGGAGCACCACACACCCCCTGCACCCTCTGGCAGGACAGCCAGCCTCAGAAATGGTCAATTCAGTGAAAAGTGCTGCCCTCACCCTAAAACATCCTGCACTGGGGTGTTTTCCTGAGCAGGCACTCCTGACAACCCACACAGGAAACTGATGCAGCAAATCCCTGCAGTGAAAATGAAACGTTACAAGTGCTTTTGAGCTTTAGCTGTTTGTGTGTTTGTACACAGCATCCTGCACCCAGGTTTGGGCTGCAGAGTCAATGGACACCTGAGGCCACACTTAACCTGCTCAATGTGCCACTGACAGACAGCACAGCTAGAGAAAGAATCAAGAAAAGGAAGCATGAGGGTCACGTTTCTGCACTGAAAAATCCCAGCAGGCATTGAGGAACTGCTAAAAAAAAACAAAACACAAGCTACAGGTGTTTTCAGAAGCTGAGCAACTCAAGCCCAGAGGTCGATTTCTTAGATGTCTTAGCAGCAGTGACAAAGCGATCTGCCTAAATCATCACATCAGTTATTGTCCTGCCTGGTCCCCTGACACTCACTTCTCCCTGGTTTGAATAACTTCACAATACTGCTGCTGTTACAGTCAATGAAAAATAAAACCAAAAAACACCAAAATTCAAGACCAAGGAGGCAGCTTTTGAAATAACAAATTACAGAAATTACTGTCCCAAAGAGAATATGACAAAAAACCAGCAGTGAGGACTGTACATACCATAAAATTGCTCCCTTTTTTCCCCACTACATCAATAATGTTAAGATTAATATCCACAAATCTGAGTATTTCAAATGCCTGAGAATGAGGGGAGTTGTAAAGCTGACCTGTATCATTGCCAAGCCTTTGATTCCTGCATTATGCTTCCAATAGCTTATGAAAAATGTAATACAAAGCTCTAGATGGCAAACTGCATTCTATTTCTCTAGCATTCAACACAGCTCAAAGCAAACAAACAAACAAACAAACAAACAAACAAACAAAAACAAACAAAACCACAAAGCACAAGGTGGCATTTCCCCCTAAAACAACAGCAAAAGAGAATCTTATTTCTGCTGCCTTGCTGCTCTTCTGAGAAGACAAGGAGGTGCTGTTGTCCCATTAAGATGTGTGTCCACCTTCTCAGATAAGGCCAGCTTGCCTCTTGAATTTGCATGTGAAAATTACCCTGCTCAGCTCTGGAAACGATGCTTGTAGGTGTAAAGAGAGGAGCTTTGCTGCTTTGAAGTTTGCAAGGCAGCGAGGATGAAGGCAGGAATTAACTCAACACCGATTACAGCTCCTGGTCTCCTCCACATCAGACTTTTGAACATGGCACAGAAACACACTGAACAGCCAGGTTACACTTCTTTTTGCCATCCAGAGCCCTCAAAGAGAGGAGACGAAAGCTCTGTTTGTTCCTGGAGCCCAGCCTTTCCTCTGAGCTGTCTGTTACTGACTCAGGCTTGTGTTGGAAGAACACATCTTCAGAGAAGTGCCAACATCAAACACACCAGAGATTTTTACAGGTATACACATTGAGGCCTCTCTGTGAAGTGCTGTTTCCCAGAGAGAGCATGACCAGGGAAAGCACTGGAATATTTTAATAGCAAGAGGGGCACTCACATTCTTCTTTGGGCTGCTATAAAATATGGGCTAACCTTTCTCTTTTTAATTTTCTGTTGCTAATGGCTTCTTAATTACCATTACAAAGTTGTAATTTGGATTCTCCACCAGGAAACCACTTAAGCATGCACTTAACTCCTTCTTCATTTAAACAAGCAAACAAACAAACAAACCAGCTTTTCTTCACACCATTACTGAAAGAGCTGGTTATGCTCTTCCCCAAAGAGGGGATCCAGTGCCAAAGCCAGCCCTGAAATCCACCATCTCTGGAGCAAAAGGCACCAGTTAAAGGCACAACAGCTCTGGCCAGCAGAGAGGAGAGGGAAGCATATCCCCAAGCTGTGGGTTGGATTCACTCTCATGGTGGGCACTGTCAGGTGGACCTTGTTGTTCCCCAGCCCAACCACACTCTTCTGCAGGGCTCAGAAATTTAATATTAAGAGCCCTGGCCAGGATGCACCTCAGTTTCTGAACTTGTTGTCTTATTATCTTGAAGACCTCTGCATTGCTCAAGAATGGATATCAATCTTCTGGTGCTCTCTCTACTTGATAAATGCCACTCAAATAAGGCCACCTAAAGAAATAGCTGAGAAAGGTTTTGCTATTTTTCTCTCCCAGACCCTGAGTGCTCAGTGTATTTTCAACTGTGAATAATAAACACACAAACAATTATGTCTCAAGCAGATGAAAAAATAAAACCATGCAGAAGGAAAACAAAATTATTCCTTGATATTTTAATAATGACCAAAGGGAAAACATGCTGAAACACTGCCCAAAATCAGGAATGATCTGCCATAAACTGACCACTTGCTGCCTTCTACTTTACTCAATGTTTGCTCTAACCCATCCCAAGGTCCTCTCTGAAGGCTCTTTTGGAATATTATTCCTGGAGGATTAGATGGCTTCTTGCTGGCAGCCCATCCCTCTTCTTGGCCATTATTTGCCTATTTGTTCTCATGTTTACCTTTGATGTGCTCCTGACAGCAGCCAGAGTCAGGCCCAAATGCTGATGAGCTGAATGAGACAAGGTCTTTTGATCTTCCCAGGCAGGTTTAGCAATTCCTGCCAGATAAGGACCTTGAAGGTCACACCAGGATGGATGTGAAGCCTGTGCCTCACCCAGATGTGTCTCTTACAGCTCCCAGCTACACCAGCAGGATATTTGGGTCATGGGTTAGTGGACATTTATGACCACTCACCCTGAGTCCTGGCTCTGTTACCCAAGTTAGTGATCACCTGTCAGCAGCAATCTTTAATCAGGGTGTAAGAAATGGGAGATTAAACTGAACCAAGGGCTGATAACAGAACAGGACCATGGTAAATTCACACAGAAAGGAACTTAAATAGTCAGGCTGAGCATCCAGCTTAAAATCCACACTGACACCTACTGAAACTTTGACAGCAGACAGCCTTTTCCCTTTGCTTGCAGAATGGCACACATTCAGAGAGCTCTCAAGGCCGAAATTCACTTCTTCAGATTGGCTAATTTGAGTTGGCCCATTAAGTATTCCTGAAACAGCCTCAGATAGTCAATTGTAATCTAGAAATGTTCTGTAGATAGGGCTCCAGCAGGAATCCTTGAAATAAACCGCAGTAAAAAGAGAAAATGATCGTCCATAATAGAATCACTCCATTCAACATAATAGAAAATAAAGCATAATCAGTGATGTGAAGAGTGACACACTGTACTAAGCACCAGGCATTACTCATTCTCTTCAAGTGATCAAAATTGCCAGGATTCTCTCATGTCTAGAGACCAAACAACCCCATAAAGAAACTACTGAATATCAAGAGGGAGATTTTTCTCAACCAAGAAAAAAACACCTTGGCAGCATTAGAGTCTTGCAACCTGAATCTTAAAGGCTGCAGACAATATTCAAAGGAACAATTTTCGACTCCTGATGGCCATGAGTGAATCCCATTACACCTCTAAGGCAGCTTCCCAGCCTCCAGGCCTCGCCAGAGGAGCACTTCTAGAACATAAGAGAATGAGGAACATTAAGCTCAGAGTGAGAGTAAATCTGCCTGATGTATTTATTGTTAAACTTGTCAAACCTTTGTGAGGAATCCCCAGTACCTGACCCAAGCCCCCATCACTACCCTGAGAGCAGCTCTGGTGGCAGAGTTTGCTCTCCCTGCCTTCAGCACAGTGCACACATAAATCTTGGTATTGAACTAAGCTTATCTGATGCTTTGTGTAAGCACTTGGGTGTATGATTTGAGTAGTTAGGAAATTCAACCTCCCAAAACAAGCTGGCTTTCACACATACCCGTGGGTAGATACTTAGTCAAGCCAGCAGTGGCTAAGCAATGTTGGGATGTCAGGCTTTAAAGGAGAATTCTCCTGATGTCATGAAGTGACCTTGAGTAAGAAAATACAAATAGAGGTCTCATTGTTCCTAAATACTTCACTCTCCAAACTCTGCAGGCTTGCAGTTGTCCCAAACAGTCAGACACTGATGTGTTCGCCACCCATGCAGAGGGCTGGTGTTCCCAGGAAACTGTTTAAAGCTGGATGTAAAAGAAGCAGCAAAGAAAAATCCCCCTCTTCCTCCTCCTTCTGTAAGCAAATCAAACATCTAACTGAGAGAGCATCCCAGAGCAACTGGGTCCCTTCAGCGTTGAACAAGAGCTTATTCCAACATCAAAGTGACTGTGCATGAGCCAGCCATTGGTGTTCCTGTTCCTTAAAGAACTGTAAGCAGTAAGCAACGGGGGATACAAGAAAGTCTACAGAACCTCTGATATAAGCCGTGAGAATCTGTAGGATTTACTGTCAGAGATAACTTAGGGCCTGATTTTCCCACTGTATGGATGCCTTCAGGAGTTAAGCCATCAGCACAGCTCCACAGTTTCTTCAGAGTAGAATAAATATTTCCTCAGCACATGTGAAAACTTGCACTGGAAAGACTTTGTTATGTTGTTAGAGCAAAGCTTGAAAGGCTTAAAGGTCCTGCCAAAACTGAGGAGAACTCAGATTCTCAAGCCAAATATAAATTTCTCCCAGAGCTTTGGTAACAGTGGCAGCAAAGACACAAGAGTTATTGATGTGTTAGAAACCACAGAGAGTAGTCACAGAGGAACTAAAGATTTCTCCCCCCAAAAAGGTGATGAGATTAATAGTCCAATTGAAGATGATGAGATTAATCTGCCCAGTGCAGGCAGCATGGGCAGAAAACAGGAGGAGCTGGAGACTTCTTACTAACTTAGCAGATACCTGAAAATACAGCATAGCAGAGAGGAAACAGCCCAGGAATCCTGTGCTCAGTTTTGGGGTCCTCATTGCAAGAAGGCATTGGGGTGCTGGAGAGTGTCCAGAGAAGAGCAACAGAGATGGGGAAGGGTTTGTTCAGACTTGAGAAAAAGAGGCTCAGGGGAAACCTTGTCACCCTCTACAACTCCCTGAAAGAAGACTATAGCCAGATGGGATTGGCCCCTTCTCCTAGGTAAAGAGGGACAGAAGAAGAAGTGGCCTCAAGTTGTGCCAGGGAAGGTTTAGATTGGATATCAGGAAAAGTTTCTTCACCAAAAGGGTTGTCAAGCATTGGAACAGGCTGCTCAGGGCATTGTTGGAATGACCATTCCTGGAGGGATTTGAAAGATGTGTCTGAGTTACCTGTATGAATTACCCCCAGATCTGAACATCTCACAGTCTTTAATGCATGAACTGTCAAACACTCCTGTAAGGTAGGGAAATGATGGTTTGCTAACAAGAAAAGGAGACACAAAGATGATCATTGCAAGACTGTCATCAAAATTTAGCAATGCAAGTCTGCCAAAAGACAGGGAGATGCAAAATTCTGTTAGTTCCCTCAGCTAGCCCTCAAACAAGGGACTGTTATTGCTCCCATCTGGAAAATAAGATGGATTATTTATGCAGAGTTGCATTTATTTGTTGTGAGGCCAGAAGCTGACAACAAAACAAAGATTAACAAAACCCAAATCTCTTCCTCTGCCACTCTTCCACCCCCCTCAGCTCCACGGAGCCCCTTGCTCTGCCTGCGCTGTGACACCTGACAGGCCCAGAACTCCTCTTTGTGATTTAGCTCAAGGAGGGGATGCTCATGTTTTACATCAGGCTGTTGAAATTAATCCCTGCTTTCTCACCCTCCTCCTGCACCACGGGGCTCTCGGCTCGATTGGCTCCTCTCCGGCCGGGAGCAGGAACACGTTCCCAGTTCCGCTTGGCTGTGTACAGCTCTGCTCTGAAACAGGAGCCTGTCACCCTCTTGTCATGTTAGGAGAATAATATAATTTAATCTTCCCAGGCAGTTTAAATGAAGCTGCTCTACCCTGAAATAGATACATGGGCGTACAACACGCAAAAGACGGATCCTTCAATAAACACCTTACCCGTGCCTGTCACGCGCAGGGGGTGCTGGAGATGGCCCGGGTTGTGCTCCCCCAGCACAGAAAGCTGCCACCACACATAAGGGACCAAAATGCTGTTTGTTTGTACCACTTTGGGAGGTCAGACTGATCTGCAGATTTCCATTTCAAAGCCTTTCCTTTGGCAAAGGCCAAAGAACACGATTCCCCTGTCACTTCCTCACAGAGGACAGATTATTCTCCTTCTCTCCATGCCCTCAATAAGATATTTTCCACTCTCCAACTTCCTCCTGTACAGAACACCAGCCATCCCAAACTCTTTCCATTGGAGTACTTCCACTTATTTAAACACTGGAGAAATTTTCTGGTCTGCTCTCATCACATGGTGACTCCTCATCTTAATCCTGTCTGATCATCCCTTTCCCTGTCCTCCCTTGTTGCTTTGCTGTGCTGGGAACTGGGAGCACAGCTTCACCATGGAGGCAAGAATGCTCACAGTGAGGAGTCATTTCTACTAGAGAAATAAAAGGCATGAAATATTAGTTCACAAAAATCTGGAGCTCAGAAGGATTAGATTCGTACTCGGTAGATGACTTCACACAGATGCAATAAACTGAGATATCCACCTTTTGCTACCCTGCAAACTTAATTTCTGTAATTATAAGTACCCACACCTATCACAGAAAAAAACAGCTGGTTTGTAGAGCCCTGGCCTGTCCCCCATGCCAAAGAGTGGGCTGAAGCTCCCAGTGGAAAAGCAGGATTTTGCAGAGCTGGTGAGCCCTGACCATCCCTTGCAAGGACATACTTGCCACCAGTCTGGGTTTTTTCTAAAGATACTGTTTAAATGCCATCAAAAAACTCTTACTGCAATTTCCTTCCACTTCAGCTTATAGCCAGAAAACACACTTGTCCTCTCCTGAGGAAGAAACAGAACTGCAATCAGTTTGAAAACCACTACATATTTCTGACTTGGAAAGTGTAATCCCCCATCAAACAAATACCTATTTTCCACTACTCTAGCATACATTTGGTGACAACACTTAGATTTGGAAACAAACTCCCTTTTTCCACCTGAGGGATGTAGTTTGTGAGTTTGGTTACAACAGGCCAACTAATGGTGGGTTTTCAATACCAGAGGGACCCTTGGAGCAATCAGAGGCTTGTAAAAGAGTGTTTCTACCTGGTGCTCAGTGGTTTGGGGGCTTTTAAACATTTGTAAGTGATTTTTGCATTTGTGGCCTTGTGGGACAAATAACACTGCTGTAACCAAGCAGCATGACTAAGTGCAACACAAACTTCTGTGCAAGTCTCTTCTGGCACAGCTGAAAATTCACCTCCAACAAGGCAGCTGTTACACAGAGCCCTTGGGCAGCTCTGGAATGAAGGCCAGGCAACAGGCTCAGCTGCAAGAGCTGAAGTATGAGAGTAAATAATCTCTCTGGGGATTAAAACAGATTGCTAACTGCAGAGAGCCTCCCAAGGCAGTTTTAGGGACAAGTGACCAGGGCAATTGCCTGGAGCTGTAGCCAATGAGACAGTGTGACAAGTGCAGGTCACTCAGGAGTGGTACCTGCCTTCCCCACAGCTCAGCATCAATCCAAGCCTACAAGCAATTCCACCTAGTTAAAGCCCATTTTCTTCTTCATGGGTTTCTTTTTCTCTTTTTTCTTCTTCATGGGTGTTTCCTGATCATGGGTGAGATAAAACCCTCACTCAACAGTGACAAAAGTCCTTGCAAGATGAGTGAGACTTACACTGCTTCTCTCCCTTGTGGAGTTCAAGTGTTGAAGACCATCAGAACACTTGCTCTGGCATCCTGTATATCATCACCTCCTAAAAAATCTCACAAATCTTGTATGGGAGCCAAAATCTGTATGTGGGAAAGCTTCTCTGCAAGAGCAGCCCCAAATATTACAACTCCCATCCACACTGCCAACATTTGATGGGCAAAAAGTGACTCATAGAGGTGTTGTGGAGAGAGAAGGGTCTGCTGAAGTGGGTCCTGATCTCACTCCTTTGAAGAATGAACAGTGACAGCAACACTAAATAAACAGCTTAGCAAGTATCTTAGCAAGGTTCTGCCCTGCAAAGCCTGGAAGCTGCAGGTGTGGAGCAGTCAAGTCCTGGGATGCACAGTCCCAGATGGAGGGTGCAGAAACTAGAGCACACATCTCTGCCTCACACAGTGAGAGACAGCTGGGGGGAAAGAAAAGCAAAGAACAAGAGAAAAAGTGATGCTCTGGAGCTGCCAGTCCTTTGGGGCTTGCAAGAGTTGGAGCAGAAGTTCCAGGTGCAAACAGTGCATGGAGATTCACAGCCTCAGTGGCTCCAGCACAGCCCTGTGGGTGCTAATGCATGAGCTGTGCAATATTCAGGGCCATGTTCAAACATGCTTTCTCTGCTCAGCTATCAGAGCGTTTGAAAGCAACAGAGCAGGCACAGTGCAGGAATTCAGGTCATGGCCCAGCTGAAGGGGACTGTGAGCCAGCCCAGTGCTCAAGAGGTGGACATGCAGTCAAGGGCAAATGAGCAGCAGCAGCTCTGTGCTTCTCCATCCATCAGCAGATGGCCTCAGCTGCTGAGCTGTGGGCTCTCAGCCTGCCCTGGTCACACAGGGAGCTCTGTTAGCTAAACCTCAACAAAGAGATTCTCAGAGAACACAGCAAAAGCTGTTCCAGCTCCAGAGCATGATAAGGACAGTCAGCTCCCAGCAGGGAAGATGCTTCATGATTTTCTGGTATTCATTAAATTGTCACCCAAAGCAATTGGTCAGAAATTTTTAGGCAACACACCATGTTAGTGTAAGATCCTCCTTGGCTGAAATTTCATGCAAATTTCCAACACATCACAGTGGGTCCCTGGGCATGGATTTCAACAGCACTACTGCATGGGAATGTTCCTGTTCTCTTCAGGCTTTGCTAGCAAAGCTGGGCTTCCAGAACCTCTGGAGGAAGGCTGAGTATCCAAAAAAGCAGGAGCACACAGGAACTGAGAGCCTCCAGGTGTGACCATAGCAGAGCCACGTGGCACAGACCATCCCTGGGCATCCCATGGCCTTTTATCTCAGAGATATTATGTTCCATGAGTTCTGACTGTTTTTCCCTCAATCCCAACATTTTTGAGTTTGAGACATTTCTAAAGTTTTGTCTTAATTTTGTGATAAATCTCAATTTTCAGAAGAAGCAGGTGAATGTATCACCAAGAAAAAAAAATTCAAAGACTGACTTTTTTTCATGGCAGGGCATTTGTAAGGTTTCCATTGGACTTACGGGCAAGCATTGGTACTGGACTTCTCAAAGGTGAAGGAATTCTATATTTCAGTCAAAGGCAGAGGACTCAACACCAAAAGACTTTGTAGGCATTAAAGAAAAAAAAGTGAGCAGAGTTAATGATTGATAGAACTGATGAGATATTGATTTTCAGAAGGAAAAACATTTCTAATTCTCTAGCCTCATCCTGCTGACATGCAAGAAGCTGTATTACTTCTCAATAAAATTAAGAAAAGAATGAGGTGCCTTTTATATGAAAAAGCCTGTAACTACAATAGATACTGACCATGAATATAAATGGGAACATATACAAAATTAGGCCAGGCAAATTAGGCAGTGCTAAAAGCCTGGATATAGCCCACACATGCCAAATATGACTCTGGAGAAATCTTGTAATTGCTTTAAGGACAGGCTTAAGATACTGTAAGTGAAAGCCACTGAATATGCCAGCAAAGCACGAGCAGGCAGCTACAGGAATAGCATCGTGGAGAAAATGCTTCTTTCCATCTCCATCTAGTGGGTCTGGTGAGCCATTGCTTTATCCAGGATGCTCAAAGCACCACACGAGGGGATTTAACCTCCTTATGTAACAACAAGCCTTTTGGTCCCCTAATTCTTTCCCCATGGCTTTCTGCTGTTCCCCTATCTGCATCTCTCTCCCTGTCTCTCTTTTCATCACACAAGAGTGATTCTCTAAGTTTCTCCATTTTGCTTAATAGAATTCACTGCACATTTAGGGCCATTTTACGGTGAGATTTACAGCAATGTCACCAATAGAGAAAATTGTTGTAAAATAACGATGGACAGCATTATAAAGTAGCAATAAAATCAGCAATAATGCACAGCTGTGTATTTATGTCTGCCACCTGTTCACTTCACTTTCCTTTTTTAAGCCACCTCTAATCAGATCAACCAGTTCAGCAAAGGAATGATCTGGTAGTGTCATGCTGGAAAGCAGAGGTCCAAATTTCACACAGACAGGCACAAAGAGAGGCCATTCACTGTGCCCACATGTACAGGCACAGACAGAGATCAGCATCACCCACATTACTCGGGGTCACGTGCCAAATAACCACCTCTACATGCAATATATGCACAAAAACATGCATCCCCACAGAGACATGCACTCTAAACATATCTGAGCACACACTGTATGCACATTTATCCACATGGATTGGCATTTCAGAGTCCCAATCCCCAGTTCCCAGACTGCAACCTGTAGATCTCATGTGGGACAAGTATTTCTTGGCTGTGCTCTGCAGAAAGCTGGCTGGTCATTGGGATAATTCCACAGTGTAAGAAGGAAAAAGAAGATGTCAGCTCAATATCCAAGCCCTGAATCATCAGTCCATGACAGGGGGCTCAGCATGTCTCCAACACTGAATGCTAACCAGTGGCCAAAGGGGCTCCAGCTCAGCAGCCCTTGTGTTGGCTGCCAAAGGCTGGTGAATGTGCAAACAGCAAGGCTAAAAGAGATTATTTTGTCCTCTAGTCCAATTTGGACCATCCATGATGGGCTGCACTCAGAATTTCAGCTCCAAATATGTCTTCTGCTTAATGCTGGATGGCTTGCCAAGAGCATCCTTCTCCTTGAGCACGTGAGAGTGGACTGAGACAGCCACTACTTACAGAGAGCAGATTTTGTACAATTTGCTTTCCACCTCTGGCAAACATTTCTACATGCAACACTCCAAAATAATTGCTGTGGGATCTGTGAACAGCCTGGTGCATTTAGATATCCCAATTTGCTTTATGGATCGTTTTGTGATGAACAAGGGCAGAACAGCCACCTTGGGTAACATCCAACCAACAGTGATAAAAGGCAGCCCTGCGTGCTGTGCCACCTAGGAGGGATGTGTGAAAGAGTCTGTCAAAAAACATTTGGATAAACTATCAATAACCCTTCCTGCACAGCCCACAAAACTCTCTGGAATGGAACATGCATGGGCTGAATTTTAAATTCAGTCCCCTCCTGACAGAGCCAGCACTGTGGCAAGGCACTGATGGTGACACTTGGGGCAGCTTTGTTTGGGCTCTGCCCGTGAGCCATCCAGGCTGGTGAGCACACAGCTTTAATGATCACCTTGGAATTTCTCACTGCAGTGTGTTATTGCAGCAGGTCCCCACAGGGAAGGGAATGGGAGAACACTCTGCTTGGATTGCAGCTCTTCTGAACTTCGTTTAAGGATCCCAACATTTTGGTTTCCTTCTAAATGTTTGGTATATCTTCATTTTCATCCAAAAACTCCTAACTGTCCAAGTTTAGCAAAACCCAGCCTCTTCCAGCCAAGAGGCACAGGACAATTCTTAGTAAAACAAAACTATATCAACACACAGCAAAAAACTGCACAGAAGAACTGCTTGAAGCCATATTACCCCTGATTTTAGTCATCACTGAGTCACTCACAGAGTGAGAATTAGCAAACACTTTCCTTTCTCTGCTCCTCAGTTCTCCCACCCCTGCCCTGAGCATAATGAAGTTTTCTCTAACTCCAAAGCTTCAAGGCTAAGTACATTAAGAGCTGTAAAACATTCTTCCCTCAGCAGCTAGATGAAAAGGATGTAGAAATTAAAACAATGTATACAAGATGATTACAATAGGGATGATATGAATCCTCTTGTGGAAGCACTGAAAAGCCACTGGATAAAGTCATTCAGTGATGACCCTAAAGCTATAACGAGCTTCTCATCTCACACAGCTTCTGCAAGGAATATAATATGATGGGGAAAAAAAGGAATATCAGGCTTTTGTGGACTGAAGCCTGAAGGCAAATCTTCCCTTATCACAAGTTCTGCAGGTCAAAATGGGATCAAGAATCTTCGTCACTCACAAGCAAATAATTACCCCAAAGGTGAAAGACAAGTAACTGAGGACCCATCCAAATTACACAGAGCTAGCACAGCACAAAGCAAAAGATTTCTAATGTGGTGATCTTTCTCATGGTTATTTGTCACAAGTATCCCTTTATCTGATGGTTTCTGAGGAAAAGAGAAGGATCAATTCTGGCAAAGAAATCTCTACCCTGCAGTTGAATTTTCAAAGCTATGATAGATCATATGGACATTGTACAGAAATGAAAAGGAGGTCAGGAAACACATGCAGCCAAGCAGTTCGTGTTGCATTTGAGATGCAGGAAGGATCAAGCAAGGATAAGCTGGATACTGAGTGGAAGTTAACAGGAAAGTACACAAAGCAATAATGAAGCACACACTTCAAAAGCACAACCCCATTTCTGTCCACAGAGGCAGTCAGATTTAAACTGAAGTTTGCATAAAGCTTGTGAGGAGTGTATGTGGGCAAGAATGGGGATATGGAAATTAAAACAGACCAATTCCTACTATTTAAATGTCATCACACAAAAAATCTGTAGGAGGAAAAAATTAATCCACCTCACTGCTCCTAACAAGAACTTCCTTAATGCAAAAAACCTTGATATTTTTATTTTGTTTTTGAATTTTAAATTATTATAACCTCCTTAGGTTCAGCCATCTCTTTTCTGCACAGTTAGCTCACCAGTGCTGGAGATGTTGAAAAGTACATATGGGGGGAAAAAAAAAAATCAATGAAATTCAGTTTTCCATAATCCCTAATCTTTAAACACCATTCCTTAGACAGCAAGTGACCTGACCAAATTCAACCACATAATGTCCTCAACTCCTCACTGGGGCCACTTCTTGTGCACATTAGACCACATTAGATGCACAGCACTGGGGATGAACAGGGCATCAGAAGATGGCTAAACCATCCACAAAGCATATGATAAAAGGAAATTTAATGCTGAGCTCCATAGCTGTTGGCACCTGTGACACAGCACAGCTTTTGACAGGATGCTACTCCAAGTTAGCAAGTCACAATATTGTCACTATTTTATTTGGCTCCTGCAGAGGCAGCGTTTCAAAGCTGAGGTCAGTATCAAGCATTTTTAGAAGCAACATCACAGTGAAGAGGAGCAGCTTCAGCTGCAAACTCAGCTCTGGGAGTCAGGCCATGAACACACTTCTCTGGCCACACACCCAAAAGTGGAGGCACAGCTACAGCTGGCACATGGGGCCCAGGTGTTCATTTCCCCCAGGTCTCCCAAATTATTTACTGACACTAGAAGATGGGCTGGCCAAGGACAGATGAGTAAATGTTGCACCCTGGGCGTTTTGTCATTCCAATCATGTTCTGAATGAGTGTGACATCATTCCTTGCCACGGCAGGCCAGACCCTGGGGGAAGGAAAGAACTAACAACTCACACACGCCAAGGACCTGATTCACCCTTGCTTTGCACCAGCTTTCTGTGCCACTGCACTTCAGTCAGAACCTGTGTGAATCAGACCTGATTTTTATCAGGGATCTAGCTGGCTGGTTACAGCTCAAATAAAATAAAACATGGGCTTTATAATCGTGCTCCTGCCATCATGGATGAAAACTCAGAGGTGTCCTCAGACAGGTCTGACAGGGGCAGATCTCTCCCTGATGCAAAGTCACCACTCTGCTAGAGGCAGTGGGGTCTGGGTCTGCCTTATGGACTCCAGAGATGACTTAACTCAGACACCTCCATCCCACACTTTAGGTCCTTCTCCACTACATTTTTTCCTACCTTGTCAAAAGCTACAGGTTTTGTCTTGCAAGCACAACCCAAGGGTCACAACTTCCTGCATAGATTCAGCTGCTGTAAAAAAAAAGTGTGAGAGTTTCCTTTTTTCCCCTCCTTTTTCTCTTCTCAGCCCACACTGGGTTGTCTCCAAGGACTTCTCCTGTCCTGCAGGGCTGACTATCCTTTGAGCCATGTCAGAAACACAAGGAATAAACCATCCTGAGGCAACAAGGAGAACATGACAGATTTCCATGAACCTTGATGAATCTCTATTATCAGGCCTGCAGTAGGAACACAAACAGTAAAACTTAGAGAAAGTGAAACCCACATCTAAAAAAACCCAAAGAATAAGAGTAAGGGACAGGACCACCCAGCAAAGAGAAGGGAACACTGATCTGAGAACTGCTACCAAAAGAGACACACACCCTAAAATGCACCAAGATGTCCCCCAGGTCTTGCTGTCATTCCCCTCCCAGATGTAACTGGGAGCTCTGGCTCTCAGAAGTCCCTCTCTTCCTTTTCCCATTCATTGGGAATCTCAGCCACATGGAGATCTTGGCCTGATTTGCAGTGTTCAGCTAAGATCTGTCTGCCTGCCAGTGCTATGTCAGGGTATTTGCTGTAGGTATTAAGCAGTTAGTCATCTCTGCTGCTGAGCCTGCAGCAATATTTCTACAACTTCAAAGCCCTTACAAAGAATAATATCTTTTGGCTAATTAAATCAGGATATAATGTAACAAAGATTTTTTTTTTTTTCATTCTCTTCCTTGAGTTTCTGCTTTCATAACCTAATCAGGCATTTTACTGGGTGAAACATCTCTATTAAGTCTCATTTCTCAGCCACATGATACAAAAACAGGATGATAATTGAGGCTGCATAATTGATGTGCGCAATGACAGAATATAGAAAAGGGCTCCATTAGCCAGGTCACATCATTAGCATACATTACGTTCAACAAGATTGCTCTCTTCACCTCCTATTTATTAATGGGTTAATCCAGTCCCATCAGCCTGAATACATCATTGTTTAGGTCCTTTCCTGTAAGATACAGCAGCTCAGTTTGACATTAGGGGAGAATTGCTACCGAGGGCAATAAAATCCCCTAAGTGTCAGCGTTGCAGTGGGGCTGTTTGCAGGAGCCCTTGGCTCCACAAGAAGCCAAGGATGTCATCAAGTCTGCAGCACCAACATGTCCTTGGCAGCTCAGGCCTGAGCAGAGAGGGAGCTCCTTCAAGGACACATGAGCTGTTGCCAGACCAGATCACAGCCAGGTTGGGTGGGGCCTCTCTATTTTCATTATCTTCAATTTCCTGTCTGGATTACCACATTTCTCAGGGAGTTTACTTCCTCTCCCACTATCATTGACAGAGAGAGGTATTAGCTGCTGTTTAAAAAGAAACTCAAAGCTAAAATAATGTTTAAATCTTGTATGAATTCTGCTACCCTACATTGGTGAGGATGCTTGGTTACTTCACTGCCTGCCTCATGGGGCGAACCTGTCCCAAGAATTTTTTATGGGGTCAACCACAACTGCCCATCATCCCAAAAGCTCTGGAGAGTTCACACCTGCTAGCACTGATGCAAAGGTAAAAAAGCCTGGTCTCCCAGTGGAGGAAAATTCTGTCCCTGAAGACAAACAAGAAAAACCTGTTGCAGTGGGGGAGCTTTCTACTTTAGTTATATCATGATGCTAAAGAAACTGGCCTTAGAAATTTGGCATTTATTTAGCTGCCTTAGATGATATGACCAGCCACAATTCATTTCCTGAGCATGAGTGTCCAGAGAACTGATGGCCTTGGAGGAATATTTCAACTGTCACAAACAAAAAATGAAATGGGATCCCTGCTCTAGGGCTCCCCAGGCCACTGCCTGCCCTGTGCCTGGTCACAAAGTCCCTTAGGACTTCAAACCTGTCAGTTCAGAGTTAAGGCCTCTGTCATTTCCACGGAATTAATTCCCAATCCCTGGAAGTGTTCAAGGCCAGGTTGGGTGGGGCTCTGAGCACCCTGATCTAGTGGGGGCCATCACTGCCCATGGTGGAGAGATGAACTAAATGATCTCTACAAGCCCTTCTGACACAAACCATTCTGTGATTCTGTAGTTTTGGCCAACTGAAATGTTCATTCCTGAGTTATCTTTTTGGCAATAACCTCTGCAGGATGTCCCAAAGTGCTGCCATTTTTGTATCCATCCAGTCCATTGTTTTAGCAGATGGAGAGGTCAGTTGTGCTCAGACACAATATGGGTGGATAAAAAACAGAAGAACGCAAACTGCAATTCTTGTTTTTCACCTTGGTTCAAATAAAAAGCCTACATGACTTGTCTAGTCACGTAGGTAGTCTACAAAAGAATCAAACAGCTATTTTTGATTGTAGCCATGCTCCTCACCAAGGCAATAATTACTCACTTTCCTCTCCTGGCCTGTCATGCTCCACCAGGAGCAGAACAGAACCAGTGAAGCCAGGCTTAGGCACGATTCACTTACTGCTCCTTCAGGAAGAGCACAGTCATCATAAATCGACATTTTCTAATTCTGGGGATCTGCAGATGAACCTATTGTGTTACTTGAGTGACACCTCTACAACACAGACACTGCTGAGACCCCACACTTAATCATCACTGCCAGGTGCTCTTCTGCCAAACAGTGCAGCCTGCTCAGCTTCACTGCTTGAGGAGAGGCACAAACACTTCTCATTCTCATACTTCATTCAGAAAATGTCACAGAAAGACTCTGTGCTGGAAGCTGGTGATGCATTGATATATTTACCAGCATATCATCATCAGTACTGAGGCTGAGACATGAACATAATCAATCTGCTGCACTGGATCTCTCAGACATGTTAGAGTTATGTTAATAAGACAGCAGGTTGTCAGCTTTTCTAGTGAAGTACCAGAGTATTTTTTTTTTAAACACCTAATAGTAGCAATTCAGAGTTCAGAAGCTCTGGAATAAAATAAATGCTTGTACCTCTTAAATAGCCTTTCACTCATACTCCTTTTCTCAGAGCTGGTGTGGGATACAGCACAAAATAATTACTCTGGAGACCACTAGAGCAAAGCTCTCATAACAACAAGCAAATGGAGCTTTCCACCTATCCAAGATGCTAAATTAAACCATATAGAGTCCACAGAAGTCCTCAAGTGCCACTGTAAAGTAAAAAGGAATTTTTATAGTCCTGCTTTAAATGAAGTGGGCATTGTCATTCCAACTGGTATAAACAGAGAAAGGAGGATCAAACATCCTCTTTGTTGTAGGACCCTGTCTCCAAGTGCTCAGATGCAAAATTGATAAAGATGTTTTTCTACAAAAAATATTATCCAACATTCAGCTGGGATAAAATGTTGATTTATTTTATATTTCTTATTAATTTGTATCATTTAAATAATTTTCATTCTGGTATTCATCAAAGATAGTTCATATCAAAAGCCAAATAAATCTTCACTGGAAATATTTTCCCTGTCAAAAATCTCTAATTATCAGACCTGAAATCACAATCAGCATAAAATAACACTGTCTGATTTCACTCCTCACCCTTTGTATCTTGATTCAAGTCCTGCCAGCTGATGGCCAGGGAAATGCCCCAGGGATACCCAGCACCATCCATGGATGTCCCCAGCACTCCATTGACACCCAAACTACAGGATCTGCCCTGGCTCACGACAGGATTACTCAGCAAATTCTGCCTGATTTGCATGGCAGGAGGCCCAGGGTCTGACTGTGAAAAAATTCATTATCTGGAGATTTGGCTTGTCCTAGGAAGGGCAGACTGGGGTGTTAAGTGCCAGTCCTGTAAATAACCACATCCCTGACAGCACTGTCTGCAGCAGAGGATCAGGGAGGCTGGATGCACAGCTCCATCTGCCTTCTCTCCTCCTCTGAAAGGCACAAGCAACCAAGACTTATTTATTTTCCCAAGTGCACAAGATCCCATGGACTCCCAGCCTGGAGATGGCTATAAGGAGTTAGGGGTTCTTACTGCCACACTGAGTCAGGTTTCAGTCCTAGGAGAGTGGTTTTAATCTCTGGTAAGGTCAGCACAGCTTGCTGAGGAAAAAAAAGAGAAAGGAAAGGGCTCTTTTAATTGCATTAATTATGATACATTCTCTTTTGTTTCTGATGACTGTTGCATTTTAGGATCCAGGAATGGTATCACTGAATTTTAATCAGAGATCTGAACAAGCTACTGAAATATGATTAGTTCTTCTATCTGACACTGTGATTACTGCTTAGGAGACATCTGCTGCTGCATAAAATCAAATCTTCCCTTTCTGTCTTCCATTGTGACAATGCCAGAGCTTTTCTCCTTTTTTTGTTTTTTTTCAAGGAGGTGGAGATGATCTCAAGGAACACACCAGGAAAGCAGCACAGCCCAGCCCAGCCTTTGGCTGAGGACCACTGGGACACACCCTGTGATGGTTTCTGCCCTTTGCCAGACCCCTGGGCTGACACATTGCCCATTTCCACAGCGGGGGCACAGCTTTATCTCTCTCTCCGTGCATTTGCATGCACAGGATGTGGCCCTTCCCATTGTCCCTGTGACACCTGGGCACAGGAATAGCTCCAGCAGCCTCCAGCTGGGTCTCCACTCCTTCAAAACAAAACGTGTCCCTCTCATCTGTGCAGGTGAAAAGGCCTTTTTCAGGATGGCTTCAGCAGAGGGCAGAGGGTGAATTTAGGCTATGCCTCCAAAGGCTGAGTGAGGTGCTGCTCTCAGTCCTGGGTGAGCACCTTGCAAAGACACAACCCAGAAACTGAAGGCAGCAGCAGAGAGGAGAAGAGAGGCAGAGAAGTAAAAGAAAAAAAAAAGAAAAAGAAAAAAAAAAA